>CM052489.1:37946531-38009594 GCA_028533335.1 Chrysocyon brachyurus
CCGGCCCCTGCCAGGGGCATGGCTACCTGGGAGCTGTTTATCCTGTGAGACCCATGCTCCCTGGTGGCCCCGCTCCATCCCAGGCACAATGTGACATAAGGGAGGAACAATAACACTGGCGGTGGCCAGCTCTTCAGCCCTAGAGTCAGCTCCCGCAGTAACTCCTGCAGACCCCAGTCCATGGGAGCCTGGATGCTGCAGGTGTGGGGGGCACTGACCTGCACAGCTCAGGGGTGCCCAGCGGGAGGAGCGTCCTCGGGGTCCTGTGTCCTCCCAGCCCCCGCATGTCCCAAGGGGATCTCCAGATCCTTGCTGTGTCCCCCAGCACCCTCGGGTCCAGGACCTGAGCCTCTGGAATTGCTCTCCCAGGGCCATGCATTCCCCTCCTAGTGGAGCCGCTGCCAGAGCCACCACCTGAGCTGCTCCAGCCATTGCTGGAGCTCCATCCATGGTCTGTGGTGGCTCTCCCCATTTCCTATGTTAGTGACCCTGGGAACCTGGGGGCTCCACTGCCCATCCTGGGATCCTGCCTGAGTTCCCTGTGAGCACCTTTCCATCCGGGAATGTTGGTCAAGTTCCTGATTCTCCTGGTCTGGGCTTTCTCGTCCTGGAGTCTCTTTTGCCTGGCCTTAGCCTGGCTCCTTGTGGAGGCTCTTTCCCATTGGAGTGTACTCCTTTATTTTTCCGTGTTTCTACCTTGATAGAAGCACAAACGCTTCTCACTTTAGCCTTCCAGCTATTCTCTCTTTAAATCAGAGGAAGAATTCATCGGGTTTCAGGATGATTTGAAAGTTATCTAGGTAAGTTGATGAGGACAGGTGATTTCGGGATCCTACTCTTCCCCCATCTTGTCAACAGCCATGTCTCTCATTATTTTGACTTCCTATTTTACCATTGAATTTACACAAATATTTTATTTTATCTTACTTTTATTTTACTCTTTAAAAATTTGAACTCAATCACCCATTAGAAACGACAAATACCCATCGTTTGCTTTGACATGGTTGTAACTGGAGGGTATTGTGTCAAGTGAAATAAGTCAATCGGAGAAGGACAAACATTATATGGTCTCCTTCATTTGGGGAATATAAAACATAGTGAAAGGAAATAAAGCAGAAATGAGATAAAATCAGTCAGAAAAATCAGAAAGGGAAACAGAATATGAGAGACTCCAAACTCTGGGAGATGAACTAGAGGTGGTAGAAAGGGAGGTGGGCATGGCTTGGGGGTCACTGGGTGACAGGCACTGAGAAGGGCACTTGATGGGATGAGCACTGGGTGTTATTCTATATGTTGGCAAATTGAACACCAATAAAAAATAAATTTAAGAAAAATTAAAAATAAGTTTCAGCTGTAGTGCTATCTAGGTGGCAATTCCTTGCAGGGTAGGACAAGGTTCCCCAGAGGGCTATATATCTTCTAAATCAGCTTCTAATGTATGATGCTGTTTCTCACATAGCTCACATTTACAGGTGCAAGAATTGAGGACTGGAACTGGGAGTTGTACTACTCACTATAACCCGTCATGATCTACTTGCAAAATGTTTACTTTCTTTCCCACGATTTATTATTCTGCTGGCCTAGAGGTCTCAGGTTCAAAGAGAGACACAAAAACAATCCCACTGATCTGGAAATTGAAACTGGTGCCTGGCCACTTTGAGCTCTTCAGGCCCCTGAATCGATAAGCAAGGAAGGAAGTTACTATGTTGGCTGGGTGATTAATCCCAAATACCTGGTGGAAATTGGATGAACTCCATAATGGAGGTTAAGAAGAACATGTGTGAAAATCAGAGGATCAGTAAAGACATCTTTTAATATTACCTTCATGTTTTCATTTTCATTTCCTTCCATGTATTTTTTAATTTACACTTTAATTTCTGATTAACCCATTCATTATAAGCAGTAGGATATTCTTTAACCCCCATGTATTAGTGGTATTTCCAGTTTTTTTTTCTTGTGGTTGACCTTAAGTTTCATGGCATTGTGGTTGGAAACTATGCATGGTATAGTCTTCATCTTTTTGTACTTGTTCAGGTCTGATTTGTGACCTGGTATGTGATCTATTCTGGAGAATGTTTCATATGCACTCAAAAAGACTGTCTTCTGCTGCTTTAGGATGAAATATTCTGAATATATTTGTTAAGTACAAAAAAAAAGAAAAGAATAGAAACGACAAAGAGATACTACTTGCTTCGATGTGGATGGAACTGGAGGGTATAATGCTGAGGGAAAATAGTCAATCGGAGATAGGCAATCATTATATGGTCTCATTCATTTGGCATAATAAAAAATAGTGAAAAGGAATAAAGGGAAACGGAGAGAAAATGAGTGAAAATATCAGTTGACGATGACAGAATATGAGAGACTCCTAACTCTGAGCAACGAAAAAGGGGTACTGGTAAGGGAGTTGCCTGTATGGTTGGGGTGACTGGATGACGTGCGCTGAGGGGGGCACTTGACATGATGACCATGGGAGATATGCTATATGTTGGCAAATTGAACTCTTTTCATTTAGGACCCTGAATATATCATGCCAGCCCTTTCTGGCCACCCAGGTCACTGGGAAGAGGTCTGCTGTAGTAGGTTACTACTACTTCTCCCCATAAAGTTTAGGGATCCCTTGTATCTTGTTGCTTTGAGGATCTTCTCTTTATCTTTGGAATTTGGAAGTTTCATGATGAAATATCAGGGTGTTGAATGTTTTTTATTGCTTTTAGGGGAGGATCACTCTAGCTCCAGGATCTGCATGCCTGATTCCTTCCTCAAGTTAGGGAAGTTCTCTGCTGTGATTTGTTCTCATACACTTTCTGGTCCTCTGTTCCTTTTGACACCCTCTGGAACCCACTTTAAATGTAGATTTTTTCCTTCTTAAGCTGTCATTTACTTCCCTTAACCTTTCCTCATGGTCTTTTGTTTTTCTCTCTTTTCCTCTGCTTCCTTCCTTGCCATCAACCTGTATTCTATGCTACTCACTTGCTCTTCCACCTCGTTAACCCTGGTCTGTAGGACCTCTAGTTTGGATTGCAACTCATTTAAGTGATTTTTAATTTCGGCCTGATTAGATCTAAATTTTGCAGTCATGAAGTCTCCTGAGTCCTTTATGCTTTTTTCTAGAGCCACCAGTAGCTTTATAATAGTGCTTCTGAATTGGCTTTCTGACATTGAATTGTAATCCAAATTTTGTAACTCTGTGGGAGTGAGGACTGTTTCTGGTTCTTTCTTTTGAGGTAAGGTTTTCCTTCTAGTCATTTTGCTCAGTGCAGAGTTGCCAAAAACAATTTCTATTGGGGAAAGGAGAAAAAGAGAGAAGAGAAGGAAGGAAAGAAAAAAACTAAAAAAAAGAAAAGAAAAAAATAAAAAAAAGAGAAGAAAAGAGAAAAAAACGGGGAAGGAACAAACAGAAATCAAAAAACAAAAAAAAAATAAGGGGAGTACACTCTGATTCTGTATACTGTAAATTCCTCGACTTCCACTGGAACTTTCCAGCACTGGTTGATCAATAATTTGTTTTTTTCCTGTCTAGCTGGTCTTCTGGGGTAGCAGCTTGCTGTTCTTATTTTCAGGTGTTAGCACTTTGGGGAGCTGCTCAGCCCCCTGCCTGGTTCAGGGCTCAGTGAAAGATGTTTAAGCTGTTTATACAGTGAGGGCACTGTGAGGCTCATTGGGGATTTTTATCCTGTGAGGCCCCAGTAGGAACAACAACAGTGGTGGCGGCCAGCTCTGGAAACTTGCGTTCAGCTCCTGCAGTAACTATGGAGCTCTCAGTCTACAGGGGCCTGGATGCTACGGGGACGGGGCCGCTGATCTGCTCAGCTTGGGGCAGGAGTGTCCTTGCTGTTCTGTGCCCTACTTGCTTCTGCCTGTCCCAAAGGGAACGCCAGATCCTGGGCTGTGTCCCCAGCACCCTGTGCCTTACTGTAGCCTTCCAGCTATTCTCTCTTTAAATCTCAGGCTGAATTCGTAGGTTTTCAGGATGGCTTGAAAGTTATCTAGGTAGATTAGTGGGGACTGGAGATTTTGTGTTCCTATTCTTCTGGCATCTTGCTGACAGCCTTGTCTCTCATTATTTTGGTTTCCGATTTTCCCATTCTATTTACACAAATATGTTATTTTATCTTATTTTTATTTTACTTTTTAAAAATTTGAATTCATTTTGCCAGCATATAATAAACCATTAGTTTCAGATGTAGTGATCAATAATTTACCATTTTTGGGTAAATCCCAGTGCTCATCACAAAACGTGCCTTTCTTAATGCCCCCCTCTCACCTCCCCTCTAGCAATCCTCAGTTTATTTCACAGAGTTAAGTGTCTTTCATGGGTTTTCTGTCTCTCTCTCATGACTTCCCATTCAATTTTCCCTCCCTTCCCCTGTGATTTTGTGCAATGTTTCTTGTATTTCACATATGAATCAAACCATATGATAATTGTTTTTGCTGACTGAGTTATTTCACTCACGGACTAATACCCTCTAGTTCCATCCATGTCGATAGAAGTGGTAAAAATTCATCCTTTCTAAAGGCTGAGTAATATCCCATTGGATCTATAGACCATATCTTCTTTATCCATTCATCTGTCAATGGATATCTGAGCTCCTTCCACATTTTGACCATTGTGGACATTGCTGCTCTGAACACTGGTGTTTGGGTGCCCCTTCTTTTCACTACCTCTGTATCTTGGTGGTAAATACCCAGTAGTGCAACTGCTGGGTCATAGGGTATCTCTGCTTTTAAATTCTTGAGGAACCTGCACACTTTTCAAGAGTGCCTGCATGACTTTGCATTCCCACTGACAGTGAAAGAGGGTTCCCCTTTCTCCAAATCCTGGTCAACATTTGTTGTTTCCTGTCTTGTTCATTTTAGCCACTCTGACACATGTGAGGTGGTATCTCATTGTGGGTTTGTTTTGATTTGTATTTTCCTGATAATGAATGATTTGGAGCATTATTTCTTTTGTTTATTGGCCACGTGTAGGTCTTCTTTGGAGAAATGTCTGTTCATGTCTCTGCCCATTTCTTCACTTGATTACTTGTTTTCGGTGTTGAGTTCCATAAGTTCTTTTAGATCTTTGATACTAGCCTTTTATCTATTCTGTCATTTTCAAATGCCTTCTCCCATTTTGTAGGTTGTTTCTTAGGTTTATGGACTGCTACCTTTGCTTTTTATCTTGATGTCCCAATACTTCAGTTTTGCTTTTGTTTCCCTTGCTTTTACAGACATGTCTTGCATAAGTTGCTATGGCCAAGGTCAAAGAGGTTGTTGCCTGTGGTTTCCTGTAGGATTGTGATGGATTACTATTTCACCTTTAGGTCTTTCATCCATTTTGAGTTTATCTTTGTGTGTGGTGTAAGAGAATGGTCCAGGTGCGTTCTTCAGCATGTGCCTCTCCAATTTGTTGAAGAGACTGTCGTTTTTCCAGTGGATATTCTTTTCTGCTTTGTCAAAGATTACTTGACCATAGAGTTCAGGGTCCATTTCTGGGTTCTCTATTCTGTTCCTTGAACAATGTGTCTGTTTCAGTGCCAGTACAATAACATTTTGATGATGACAGCTTTGTCTATAACATGCAGAAAAAGCCTTAGACAAAATACAGCCTGAAGTCCAGAGATTGTGATATAACCAACTTTTGATTTCTTTTTCAACATTCCATGGCTAATTGGGGTCTTTTCCGATTCCATCCAAATCTTAGAAATATTCGTTTCTGCTCTGTGGAAAAAGTCTATGGTATTTTGATAGGAACTACTTCAAAAGTGAACATGGCCCTGGGTAGCATGGACATTTTCACAATATTGATTGTTCAAATACAGGAACATGGAATGTTAATGCATCTGTTTGCTCTTCCACAATTTCTTTCATAGGTGTTCTGTAGTTTTTAGTTACAGATCCTTTACTTCTTTCATTATGTTAATTCCTAGGTATTTTATGATTTCTGGTGCAATTTTAAGTAAGATCAACCCTTAAATTCTTTCTTCTCTATCATATTTAGTGTCTATAAATACAACTGATTTCTGTTCATTGATTTTTTTATCCTGCTGCATTGCTGATTTACTGTACACGTCCTAGCAAATTTGGAAACTCTTGTGTTTTCCACATAATGTGTCATGTCATCTGAGACAAGTGGGATTTTGACTTCTTCTTTGCCAGTTTGAATGGCATTTATTTCTTTTTATTTTCTGATTGATGAGGCTAGTGATTCTATTACTCTGTTGAAGAATGGTGGTGAGAGTGGGCATTCTTGTTGCGTTCCTCACCTTAGCGGAAAGGCTGTCAGTTTTTTCCATTGTGAATGATATTACCATGGGTTTCGTAGATGACTTTTATGCTGTTAGGTATATTCCCCCAATCACTACCCTGTGGAGAGTTTTAATCAAGAAAAAGATGCTGTATTTTGTCTAAGGTTTTTTTCTCCATCAATTGAGAAGATCATAAGAGTCAGGCCCTTTCCTTTATTAATGTGATCTATCACCCTGATTGACTTACAAATGTTGAACCACCCTTGCAGTCCAGGATTCAATCCCACATGGTCATGGTGAATAATCCTTTTGATGTACTCTTGGATTCCCTTAGTTAGTATATTGGTGATAATTTTGGCATCCATGTTCATCAGGTATATTGGTCTGTAGTTCTCCTGTTTGGTGGGATCTTTGTCTTTGGGATCAAGGTAATGCTGACTTCACAGAATGAGTTTGGAAGTTTTCCTTGCATTTCCTTGTTCTATTTGAAAGAGCTTCAATAGCTTAAGTATTATTTCTTATTCAAACTTTTGGTTGAATTCTCTGGGAGGCATTCAGCCCTGGACTGTTGGTTTCTGGGAAGATATTGATGACTGCTTCAATTACTTTACTAGTTATGGATCTGTTCAGGTTTTCAATTTCTTCCTGTATCCGTTCTCATAGTTTATAAACTTCCAGAAAAGCATCCATTTTTTTCCAGATTGCCTAATTTGGGGGCAATTAATTGCTCACAAAATTCTGTATAATTGTTTGCATTTATTTGGAGTTGGTTGTGATCCACTTCTTTCATTTATAATTTTATTTGTTTGTATTCTTTATCTTTTCCTTGATAAGTCCTACGAGAGTTTTCTCAATCTCATGAATTATTCCTATGCAGAGGCCAGCTTGCCCTAGTGCTGAGATATGCTGTTAGTCCAGGGGTCCAATGGCACATGGTGATCCAGGGACCTGATTCGCTTAGCCATTTCTGGGGTGTGTAAACCCAAGTCCAAATCACAAGGAGAGCCCACTTACCAGGGACCTAAGTGAGTACAGCTGAGCTGTGATGTTGGTCTCTAGGTCCAAGGCATATGCTGATCCCACTGTGCAGGTGCCTCCTTTCCCAATGATGAGCTGGGATGCAGGGATCATGATTTGGAGACACTCAGCAAACCCAGTGTTCCCATGGCCCCCTTGCCTTATACTTCACTCAGCTAGAGAGCTGGTGCTATGAGATTTCGTTGTCCATCCATTGTCTGGGTGACTCAGATGCCCAGGAGCTTGTGGGTTCAGAGGGTTCCCAGTCTGAGGGCTCCTGGTAGGTGCCCTGTTCTGTGGACTGAATTTCTCAGTGTCCTGCTGTGTTCGTGGGTTTGTGGTCTGTGGCTCCTGGTCAGCCAGGGATCTGGAGGATCCATTTGACCACTACTGAGTTGGGGCATGGAGCTCGTGGTCTGAGGGCCTGTGTTTCAATGTCCCCCACCATTTCCAATGATGTGGTGACACCTTCTCCCAGGACTTACTTGTTTCTTAAAATCCCCTCTCTGCCAGGTGCTTGAGGCACTACAGACATTGTACACATGGGGGTGGAGTGGAGTTTTAGGGCATTAATGTGCCCTGTGCTGAGCTGGGTTGGAGAGATCCAGAGAAGCAGTGAGTGCCATGGGTTCCCTCAGGATGGGGGCTCACAGCTTTCCTCTGTTGAGCCTAGTGTTGACCCCAGAGGTGTGGGAGAGGATTCGATACGAATTTTTTTTATTCGATTCGATTCTTTTCGATTCGATTCGATTCTTTTCGATTCGTTTCTGTTCGATTCGATTAGATTCGATTCTTTTTGATACGATTCAATCGTTTTCGATTCGATTCGATTCTTTTCAATTCAAATCGATTTGATTCGCTTCGATTCTTTTCGATTCGATTCGTTTCTGTTCGATTCTTTTCGATTCGATTTGATTCTTTTTATTTTGATTCAATTCAACTCTATTTTTTCGATTCGATTCGTTTCGATTCGATTCGATTCTTTTCGATTAGATTAGATTCTTTTCGTTTCAATTAAATTCGTTTCAATTAGATTCGATTCAATTTTTTTGATTCGATTCGATTCTTTTCATTTCGATTCTGTTCAATTCTTTTTGATTCGATTCGAATCAAATCTTTTCGATGTGATTCGATTCAATGTGTTCGATTCTTTTCGATTCGATTCGATTTGATTCTTTTCGATTCTTGTCGATTCGATTCGTTTCTGTTCGATTTGATTAGATCTGATTCTTTTCGATTCGATTCCATCTTTTTCGATTCGATTATATTCGATTCTTTTCGATTCGATTCTTTTCGATTCGATCTTTTCAATTTGATTTGATTTGTTTTGATTCGATTCTTTTCGATTCAATTCGATTCTTTTCGATTCGAATTGATTCAATTTGATTTGATTCTTTTTGATTCGATTCGAGTCGTTTCTGTTCATTTGATTAGATTTGATTCTTTTCGATTTGATTCGATCTTTTTTGATTCGATTCGATTCTTTTCGATTCAATTCGATTCATTTCTGTTGGATTTGATTAGATTTGATTCTTTTCGATTTGATTCGATCTTTTTCTATTCGATTCAATTCTTTTCAATTTGATTCTTTTCGATTCTTTTATATTCGATCTTTTTGATTCGATTTGATTTGATTTGATTCGATTCTTTTCGATTCGATTCAACTCTTTTCGATTCGATTCGATTTGATTCATTTCCATTCGATTTGATTAGATTTGATTCTTTTTTATTCGATTTGATCTTTTTCGATTTGATTCGATTCTTTTCGATTCAATTCGATTCAATTCTTTTCAACTCGATTCTTTTCAATTCGATTCGATTCGATCTTTTCAATTCGATTCGATTCGATTGGAATCGATTCTTTTCGATTCGATTCGATTCTTTTTGATTTTATTCGATTCGATTTTTATGTTTCGATTCCATTCTTTTCGTTTCGATTCGATTCGATTTTTTCGATTAGATTCGATTCGTTTTGGTTCGATTCAATTCGATTTTTTTCAATTCGATTCGATTCGGTTCGATTATTTCGATTCGATTCGACTCGAATCTTTTCGATGCCATTCAATTCGATGCGTTCGATTCTTTTCGATTCGGTTCGACTCGATTTTTTTTTATTCTTGTGGTTTCGATTTGATTCAATTTCTTTCTATTCCATTCGAATGCTTTTGATTCGATGTGATTCGATTTTTTCAATTCTTTTCGATTCAATTTGATTCGATTCGATTCTTTTTGATTTGATTTGTTTCGTTTCTTTTCGATTCGATTCGATTCTTTTCGATTCTTTTCTATTCGAATCGATTAGTTTATTTTCGATTTGATTCGATTCATTTCTTTTCGATTTGATTTGATTCTATTCTTTTCGATTCATTTAAAATCGATTCGATTTGAATTTTTTCAATTTGATTCGATTCTTTTCCATTCGATTCGATTCTTTTCGATTCGATTAGATTCTTTTCAATTTGATTAGATTTGATTCGATTCTTTTCGATTCAATTCGATTCTTTTCGATTTGTTTCTGTTTGATTCGATTAGATTCGACTCTTTTTGATACGATTCGATTGTTTTCGATTCGATTCGATTCTTTTCAATTCGAATCGATTCAATTCGATTCGATTCGTTTCTGTTCGATTTGATTAGATTTGATTGTTTTTGATTCGACTCGATTCTTTCCGATTTGATTCAATCAGATTCGATTCTTTTCAATTCAATTCTTTTCGATTCTTTTCAATTCGATCTTTTCGATTTGATTCGATTTGTTTCGATTCGATTCTTTTTGATTCAAT
The DNA here is from genome assembly GCA_028533335.1 of Chrysocyon brachyurus. NCBI lineage: Eukaryota > Metazoa > Chordata > Mammalia > Carnivora > Canidae > Chrysocyon > Chrysocyon brachyurus. The sequence continues at coordinate 37,956,562 of CM052489.1, forward strand.
TGGATTCTTTAAGATTCAAATCGATTCAATTCTATTCTTTTCGATTTGATTCGATTCTTTTCTGTTCATTTGATTAGATTTGATTCTTTTCTATTTGATTTGATCTTTTTCGATTCGATTCTATTCTCTTCGATTCGATTCGATTTGATTCTTTTTTATTTGATTCGTTTCTGTTATATTTGATTAGATTTGATTCTTTTCGCTTCAATTCGATCTTTTTTGATTCGAGTCAATTCTTTTCGATTTGATTCTTTTCGATTCTTTTTTATTCGATTTGATTCTTTTCTATTCGATTTGATTCGTTTCTGTTCGATTTGATTTGATTTGATTCTTTTCGATTCGATTCGATCTTTTTCTATTCGATTAAATTATTTTCGTTTCAATTTGATTCAATTCTTTTCGACTCGATTCTTTTCGATTCGATTCAATCTTTTCGATTCGATTTGATTTGAATCGATTCGATTCTTTTCGATTCGATTTGATTCTTTTCTATTGGATTCGATTCGATTTTTATGTTTCGATTAGACTCCTCGTTTCGATTTGATTTTTTCGATTCGATTCGATTTTTTCGGTTCGATTCAGTTCGATTCGATTTTTTTCTATTCGATTCGATATTTTTGGTTCAATTCAGTTCGATTATTTTGATACGATTCTACTCGAATCTTTCGATGCAATTCAATTCGATGCGTTCGATTCTTTTCGATTTGATTCAATTCGATTTTTTCGATTCTTATGGATTTGACTTGATTCGATTTCTTTCTATTCCATTCGAATATTTTTTATTCGATTTGATTCGATTTTTTTCGATTCTTTTCCATTCAATTTGATTCGATTCGATTCTTTTCAATTCGATTCTATTCTTTTCGATTCGATTTGTTTAGATTCTTTTCGATTCGATTTGTTTCGTTTCTTTTCGATTCGATTCTTTTCGATTCTTTTCTCTTAGAATCGATTCATTTCTTTTCGATTCGATTCGCTTCATTTCTTTTCGATTCGATTTGATTTGATTCTTTTCAATTCATTTTAATTCGATTCGATTTGAATTTTTTCAATTTGATTCGATTCTTTTCCATTCGATTCGATTCGATTCTTTTCAATTCGATTCGATTGAAATCTTTTCGATTCGATTCAATTAAATTCTTTTCGATTCTATTAGATACTTTTCAATTTGATTAGATTCGATTCAATTATTTTCGATTTGATTCGATTCTTTTCGAATTGTTTCTGTTCGATTTGATTAGATTCGATTTTTTTCGATATGATTTGATCGTTTTCATTTCGATTCTTTTCAATTCGAATTGATTCAATTTGATTCGATTTGATTCTTTTCAATTCGATTCGATTCGTTTCTGTTCGATTTGATTAGATTTGATTCTTTTCGATTCGATTCGATCTTTTTCAGTTCGATTCGATTCTTTTTGATTCGATTAGATTCTTTTCGATTCGAATCGATTCAATTCGATTCAATTCGATTCGTTTCTGTTCATTTGATTAGATTTGATTCTTTTCTATTTGATTCGATCTTTTTCAATTAGATTTGATTCTTTTCGATTTGATTCGATTCTTTTTGATTCAATTCGATTCTTTTCGATTCGATTCGTTTCTGTTAGATTTGATTAGATTTGATTCTTTTCGATTCATTTCGATCTTTTTCGATTCGAGTCAATTCTTTTCGATTCGATCCTTTTCGATTTGATCTTTTCGATTCGATTTGATTTGATTCGATTCGATTCTTTTTGATTCGATTTGATTGTTTTCAATTCGATTCGATTCGTTTCTGTTTAATTTGATTAGATTTGATTCTTTTCGATTCGATTCGATCTTTTTCTATTCCATTAAATTCTTTTCATTTCGATTCAATTCAATTCTTTTCCATTCGATTCTTTTCGATTCGATTTGATTCTATCTTTTCAATTCGATTCAATTTGATTTGATTCGATTCTTTTCGATTCAATTTGATTCTTTATATTCGATTCAATTAGATTTTTATGTTTCGATTTGATTCTTTTCGTTTTGATTCGATTTTTTTCGATTTGATTCGATTCATTTCGGTTCGATCCAGTTCGATTATTTCGATACGATTCGACTCGAATCTTTTCCATGCGATTTGATTCAATGCGTTCGATTCTTTTCAATTCGATTCAATTTTTTTCGTTTTTTGTGGATTCGATTTGATTCAATTTCTTTCTATTCCATTTGAATGTTTTTTATTCGATTTGATTCAATTTTTTTCGATTCTTTTCCATTCGATTCGATTCAATTCGATTCTTTTCTATTCGATTCGATTCTTTTCTATTCGATTTGTTTTGTTTCTTTTCGATTCGATTCTTTTTGATTCTTTTCTATTCGAATTGATTCGTTTCTTTTCGATTCGATTTGATTCGATTCTTTTTGATTCATTTTAATTTGATTCGATTCGATTCGAATTTTTTCAATTTGATTAGAATCTTTTCCATTCAATTCGATTCGATTCGAATCTTTTCAATTTGATTCGATTCAATTCTATTCTTTATTTTTTTCTTTTCGATTCGATTAGATACTTTTCAATTTGATTAGATTCGATTCAATTCTTTTCGATTCGATTCGATTCCTTTCGATTCGTTTCTGTTCGATTTGATTAGATTCGATTCTTTTGATACGATTCAATTGTTTTCAATTCAATTTGATTCTTTTCAATTTGAATCGATTCAATTCGATTTGATTAGATTCGTTTCTGTTCAATTTGATTAGATTTGATTCTTTTCGATTCGATTTGGTCTTTTTCAGTTCGATTCGATTCTTTTCGATTCGATTCTTTTCAATTCGATCTTTTTGATTCGATTCAATTTGGTTAGTATCGAATCTTTTTGATTCGATTCGATTCTTTTCGATTTGAATCGAATCAATTCAATTCGATTCGATTCTTTTCTGTTCGATTCGATTAGATTTGATTCTTTTCTATTTGATTCGATCTTTTTCGATTCGATTAGATTCTTTTCGATTCGATTTGATTTGATTCTTTTCAATTCGATTCGATTTGATTCGAATCGATTCTTTTCGATTCGATTCAATTCAATTCGTTTTTGTTCGATTTAATTCGATTTGATTCTTTTCGATTCGATTCAATGTTTTTCGATTCGATTCAATTTTTTTCAATTCGATTCGATTCTTTTTTATTCTTTTCTATTCGATCTTTTAGATTCGATTTGTTTCGATTCGAATCTTTTCGATTCAATTCAATTTTTTTATTCGATTCGATTCGATTTTTGTTTCGATTTGATTCTTTTCGTTTCGATTCGATTCATTTTTTCGATTGATTCGATTTGTTTCGATTCGATTCTATTCAATTCGATTCTTCTCAATTCATTTCAATTCTTTTTGATTCGATTCTTTTTGATTCGATTAGATCTTTTTGATTTGATTAGATTCGATTAGATTCTTTTCAATTCGATTCGATTCTTTTCAATTCGTTTCTGTTCAATTCGATTAGATTCTATTCTTTTTGATACGATTCGATCGTTTTCGATTTGATTCGATTCTTTTCAATTCGAATCGATTCACTTCGATTCTTTTCAATTCGATTCGATTAGTTTCTGTTCGATTTGATTAGATTTGATTCTTTTCGATTCGATTTGATCTTTTTCCTTTCGATTTGATTCTTTTCAATTCGATTCAATTCTTTTCGATTCGATTCCATTCTTTTTGATTCGATTTGATTCTATTTTTTTCGATTCTTGTAGATTCGATTTGAATCAATTTCTTTCTATTCCATTTGAATGTTTTTGATTCGATTTGATTAAATTTTTTCGATTCTTTTCGATTCAATTCGATTCGATTCATTTGATTTGATTCTTTTCGATTCGATTCGTATCGTTTCTTTTCGATTCGATTAGATTCTTTTTGATTCTTTTCAATTTGATTCGATTGTTTTCAATTCGATTCTTTTCGATTCTTTTCAAATCGATCTTTTCAATTTGATTTGATTTGATTCAATTCGATTCGATTCGATTCTCTTTGATTCGATTCAATTCGATTCTTTTCTGTTCAATTTGATTAGATTTGATTCTTTTTATTCTATTTGATATTTTTCGATTCGATTAGATTCTTTTCGATTCAACTCAATTCTTTTCGATTCGATTCTTTTCTATTCGATCTTTTCCATTCGATTCGATTTGATTCGATTCGATTCTTTTCGATTCAATTCGATTCTTTTTTATTCGATTTGATTCGATTTTTATGTTTCGATTCAATTCTTTTTGTTTCGATTCGATTCGATTTTTTCAATTCGATTCGATTTGTTTCGATTTGATTCAATTCGATTTTTTCGATTCGATTCGATTCTTTTCGTTTCGATTCAATTCGATTATTTTCTATTCGATTCGACTTGAATCTTTTTGATGCCATTCGATTCGTTGTGACCGATTCTTTTCAATTTGATTCGATTCGATTTTTTTCGATTCTTGTAGATTCGATTTGATTCGATTTCTTTCTATTCCATTAGAATGTTTTTGATTCGATTTGATTCGATATTTTTCAATTCTTTTCGATTCAATTTGATTCTTTTCGATTCGAGTTGCTTCTTTTCGATTTGATTCGTTTCGTTTCTTTTCAATTCGATTTGATTCTTTTTGAATCTTTTCAATTCAATTCAATTGTTTTCGATTAGATTGTTTTTGATTCTTTTCGATTCAATTTGATTCGATTCGATTCGATTCTCTTCGATTCTTTTTGATTCGATTCAATTCGATTCTCTTCTGTTTAATTTGATTAGATTTGATTCTTTTTATTCGATTCGATCTTTTTCTATTAGATTCAATTCTTTTCGATTTGATTCGATTCAATTTTTTCGATTCGATTCTTTTCTATTCCATCTTTTCCATTCGATCCGATTTGATTCGATTCTATTCTTTTCGATTCGATTCGATTCTTTTTTATTCGATTTGATTCGATTTTTATTTTTTTATTCGATTCTTTTCGTTTCAATTCGATTTGATTCGATTTTTTCGATTCGATTCGATGTTTCGATTTGATTCGATTTGATTTTTTCGATTCGTTTCGATTCTTTTCATTTCGATTCAGTTCGATTATTTTCGATTCGATTCGACTCGAATCTTTTTCATGCCATTCGATTCGTTGCGACCGATTTTTTTCGATTCGATTCGATTTTTTTCGATTCTTGTAGATTCTATTTGATTCGATTTCTTTCTATTCCATTCGAATGTTTTTGATTCGATTCAATTTTTTTCGATACTTTTTGATTCAATTCGATTTTTTTCGATTCGATTAGCTTCTTTTCGATTCGATTCATTTCATTTCTTTTTGATTCGATTCTATTCGATTCTTTTCAAATCGATTCGATTGTTTTCAATTCGATTCTCTTCGATTGTTTTCGATTCAATTCGATTTGATTCGATTTGAATCTTTTCTATTTGATTCTTTTTGATTCGATTCAATTCAATTCGTTTCTGTTTGATTTGATTAGATTTGATTCTTTTTATTCGATTCAATGTTTGTTGATTTGATTCGATTCGATTCGATTCGATTCGAATCTCTTCGATTCGATTCTTCTTGATTCAATTCAATTCGATTTTTTTCTATTCGATTAGATTCTTTTTTATTTGATTAGATTCGATTCTTCTCGATTCTATTCGATTCTTTTCGATTCGTTTCTGTTCGATTCGATTAGATTCGATTCTTTTCGATACGATTCGATCGTTTGCGATTCGATTCGATTCTTTTCAATTTGAATCGATTCAATTCGATTACGATTCGATTCGATTCTTTTCTGTTTGATTTGATTAGATTTGAATCTTTTCGATTCGATTTGATCTTTTTCGATTCAATTTGATTCTTTTCGATTCGATTCAATTCTTTTCTATTTTATTCTTTTTGATTCTTTTCGATTTGATTCGATTCGATTCGATTTTTTCCGATTCGATTCAATTCTTTTCATTTCGATTCGGTTCGATTATTTCGATTTGATTCAACTCGAATCTTTTTGATGCAATTCGATTCGATGCGTTCGATTCTTTTCGATTCGATTCAATTCCATTTTTTTCGATTCTTGTGGATTCGATTTGATTCAATTACTTTCTATTCCATTCGAATATTTTTGATTCGATTTGATTCGATTTTTTTCGATTCTTTTCAATTCAGTTCAATTCGATTTGATTCTTTTCGATTCGATTCAATTCGATTTAATTCTTTTCGATTCGATTCATTTTGTTTCTTTTTGATTTGACTCAATTTTTTTCGATTCTTTCGATTCGAATAGGTTTCTTTCTTTTCGATTCTTTTGATTCGAATAGGTTTCTTTCTTTTCGATTCGACTCGATTCATTTCTTTTCGATTCGATTTGATTCTATTCTTTTCGATTTATCGTAATTCGATTCTTTTCAATTCATTTTAATTCTATTCGATTCGATTTGATTAGAATTTTTTCGATTTGATTCGATTCTTTTCGATTCGATTCCATTCGATTCGTTTCATTTCTTTTCAATTTGATTCGATTCTTTTCGATTATTTCAATTCGAACCGATTTGTTTCTTTTCGATTCGACTCGATTGATTTCTTTTTGATTCGATTTGAATCGATTCTTTTCGATGCAATTTAATTCGATTCGATTCGATTCAATTCGAATTTTTTCGATTTGATTCTATTCTATTCGAGTCTATTCGATTTGATTCGAATCTCTTTGATTCGATTTGATTCGATTCTTCTCAATTCAATTCGATTCTTTTCTATTCAATTATTTTCGATTCGATTAGATTCTTTTTTATTTGATTAGATTCGATTCGATTCTTCTCGATTCGATTCGATTCTTTTCCATTCGTTTCTGTTTGATTCGATTAGATTCGATTCCTTTCAATACGGTTCAATCGTATTCAATTCGATTCAATTCGATTCTTTTCAATTCAAATCAATTCAATTCGATTCAATTCGATTCTTTTCGATTCGATTCGAATCTGTTTGATTTGATTAGATTGGATTCTTTTTGATTCGATTCAATTCAATTCTTTTTGATTAGATTCTTTTCTATTCTTTTCGATTTGATCTTTTCGATTCGATTCGATCGATTGTTTTTGATTTGATTCGATTCTTTTCGATTCGATTAGTTTCTGTTCGATTTGATTAGATTTGATTCTTTTCGATTCGATTCATTTCAATTCTTTTCGATTCGATCATTTTCGATTCGATCTTTTCGATTTGATTCGATTTGATTCGATTCGATTTTTTTCTATTCGATTGAATTCTTTTTGTTTCGATTTTGTTCGATTAATTTGATTCAGTTCGACTCGAATCTTTTCTATATGATTCGATTCGATGCGTTCGATTCTTTTCGATTCGATTCAATTTGAATTTTTTTCGATTTTTGTGGATTCGATTTGATTCGAATTCTTTCTATTCCGTTCGAATGTTTTTGATTCGATTTGATTCGAGTTTTTCGATTCTTGTCGATTCAATTTGATTCGATTCGATTCTTTTTGATTCAATTAGATTCTTTTCGATTTGATTCGTTTCATTTCTTTTCGCTTTGATTAGATTCTTTTCGTTTCTTTTCGATTCTAATCAATTCGTTTCTTTTTTATTCGATTCAATTCATTTCTTTTCGATTCGATTTGATTAGATTCTTTTCAATTTATCTTAATTCGATTCTTTTTGATTCATTTTAATTCGATTCGATTCGATTGGAATATTTTCGATTTGATTCGATTCTTTTCGATTCTGTTCTTTTCAATTCGATTCAATTCGATTCGAATCTTTTCAATTCGATTCGATTCATCTCGATTCAGTTCAATTGTTTTCGATTGGATTCTTTTCGATTTGATTAGATTCTTTTTGATTAGATTAGATTAGATTCTTTTCGATTCGTTTCTGTTTGATTCGATTCGATTTGATACTTTTCGATACTATTCGATTGTTTTTGATTCGATTCAATTATTTTCAATTCGAATCGCTTCAATTCGATTCAATTCGTTTCTGTTCAATTTGATTAGATTTGATTATTTTCGATTTGATTCGATCATTTTCAATTCGATTCAATTCTTTTCGATTCGATTCTTTTCCATTCGATCTTTTCGATTTGATTCAATTATCTTCGATTCGATTCAATTCTTTTCTATTCGATTCGATTCGACTCTTTTCAGATCGATTTGATTAGATTTGATTATTTTCGATTTGATTCGATCGTTTTCGATTCGATTCAATTCTTTTCGATTCGATTCTTTTCGATTCGATCTGATTTGATTCGATTGATTCTCTTCGATTCTCTTCGATTCGACTCTTCGATTCGATTCTTTTCTGCTCAATTTGATTAGATTTGATTCTTTTTATTCGATTCGATCTTTTTCAATTTGATTCGATTCTATTCATTTCAATTCGATTCTTTTCGATTCGATTCGATTTGATTCTTTTCGGTTCAATTCGATTCTTTTTTATTCGATTTGATTCGATTTTTATGTTTTGATTCGATTCTTTTCATTTCGATTCGATTCGATTCGATTTTTTTGATTCAATTCGATTTGTTTCGATTTGATTCGATTCTATTTGTTTTCGATTCGATTCGATTCTTTTTGTTTCGATTCAGTTCGATTATTTTCGATTTGATTCGACTCGAATCGTTTTGATGCCATTCGATTCGTTGCGACTGATTCTTTTTGATTCGATTCGATTCGATTTTTTTCGATTCTTGTAGATTCGATTTGATTCGATTTCTTTCTATTCCATTCGAATGTTTTTGATTCGATTCGATTTTTTCGATTCTTTTTGATTCAATTGGATTTGGTTTGATTCTTTTCGATTCGATTCGATTCTTTTCGATTCTATTCGCTTCGTTTCGTTTCGATTCGATTCGATTCTTTTCGATTCTTTTCAATTCGATTCGATTGTTTTCGATTCGAGTATTTTCGATTGTTTTCGATTCGATCTTTTCGATTCGATTCGATTTGATTCGATTAGAATATTTTCGATTCAATTCTTTTCGATTCGATTCAATTCAATTCGTTTCTGTTCGATTTGATTAGATTTTATTCTTTTCGATTCGATTCGATGTTTTTCGATTTGATTCGATTCTTTTCAATTCGATTCGAATCTCTTCGATTCGATTCTTCTCGATTCAATTCGGTTTGATTCTTTTCGATTCAATTCGATTCTGTTTGATTTGATTAGATTCGATTCTTCTTGATTCTATTCGATTCTTTTTGATTCGTTTCTGTTCGATTCGATTAGATTCGATTCTTTTCGATACGATTTGGTCGTTTTCGATTCGATTCGATTCTTTTCAATTCGAATCGATTCAATTTGATTCTTTTCGATTCAATTCGTTTCTGTTTGATTTGATTAGATTTGATTCTTTTTGATTCGATTTGATCTTTTCGATTCGATTCAATTCTTTTCGATTCGATTCGATTCAATTATTTTCTATTCGATTCTTTTTGATTCTTTTCGATTTGATCTTTTCGATTTGATTAAATTCTTTTCGATTCGATTCCATTCTTTTTGATTCGATTCAATGCGATTTTTATGTTTCGATTCGATTCTTTTCGTTTCGATTCGATTCGATTTGATTTTTTTCGATTTATTTGATTCGTTTCGATTGGATTTGATTCGACATTTTTCAATTCGATTCGATCTTTTCGTTTCGATCAGTTCGATTATTTTCGATTCGATTTTACTCGAATCTTTTCGATGTGATTCGTTTCATTGCATCCGATTCTTTTCGTTTCGATTCGATTTTTTCAATTCTTGTGGATTCGATTTGTTTCTATTCCATTCGAATGTATTATTTGATTTGATTCGGGTTTTTTATTCTTTTCGATTCAATTCGATTCGATTCTTTTCGTTTCTATTCGATTCCATTCGATTTGTTTCGATTCGATTTGATTCTTTTCGATTCTATTCTTTTTGATTCTTTTCAATTCGATCTTTTCAATTCGATTCGATTTGATTCGATTCGATTCTTTCCTTTTGATTCAATTCTTTTTTATTCGATTTGATTCGATTTTTATGTTTCGATTAGATTCTTTTCATTTCGATTCGATTCGATTCGATTTTTTTCCGATTCAACTCTTTTCGTTTCAATTCGGTTCGATTATTTCGATTCGATTCAACTTGAATCTTTTCGATGCAATTCGATTCGATGAGTTCGATTCTTTTCAATTCGATTCAATTCGATTTTTTTCGATTCTTGTGGATTCGATTTGATTCAATTTCTTTCTATTCCATTCGAATGTTTTTGATTCGATTTTTTTCGATTCTTTTCGATTCAATTCGATTCGACTTGATTCTTTTCGATTCGATTCTTTTCGATTCGATCTTTTCGATTCGATTCGATTTGATAATATTCGATTCTTTTCGATTCGATTCGATTTTTATGTTTCAATTCTTTTCTTTTTGTTTTGATTCGATTCGATTCAATTTTTTTCGATTCAATTCTTTTCGTTTCGATTCGGTTCGATTGTTTCGATTCGATTCGACTCGAATCTTTTCGATGCAATTCGATTCAATGAGTTCAATTCTTTCGATTCGATTCAATTCGATTCTTTTCGATTCGATTCTATTGTTTTTGATTCGTTTATTTCGATTCGATCTTTTCGATTCGATTCGATTTAATTCGATTCAATTCCTTTTGATTCGATTCAATTATTTTGATTTGATTAGATTTGATTTTTTTCGATTCTTGTAGATTCGATTTGATTTGATATCTTTCTATTCCATTCGAATCTCTTCGATTCAATTTGATTCGATTTTTTTCGATTCTTTTCGATTCAATTCGATTCGATTCTTTTTTATGCGATTTGATTCGATTCGTTTCGATTCGATTCTTTTCAATTCGATCTTTTCAATTCGATTCGATTTGATTCAATTCAATTCTTTTCGATTCAATTCAATTCTTTTTTATTCGATTTGATTCGATTTTTATGTTTCGATTCGATTATTTTCGTTTCGATTCGATTCGATTCGATTTTTTTCCAATTCGATTCTTTTCTTTTCGATTCGGTTCGATTATTTCGATTCGATTCGACTCGAATCTTTTCGATGCAATTCAATTCGATGCGTTCGATTCTTTTCAATTTGATTCAATTCGATTTTTTTCAATTCTTGTGGATTCGATTTCTTTCTATTCCATTCGAATGTTTTTGATTCAATTTGATTCGATTTTTTCGATTCTTTTCGAGTCAATTCGATTCGATTTGATTCTTTTCAATTCGATTCGATTCGATTCGATTCTTTTCGATTCGATTCGTTTCGTTTCTTTTCGATTCGATTCAATTCTTTTCGATTCGAATCGATTTCTTTCTTTTCATTTCAACTCGATTCATTTCTTTTCGATTCCATTTGATTCGATTCTTTTCAATTTATCGTAATTCGATTTTTTTCGATTCATTTTAATTTGATTCGATTCGATTAAAATTTTTTCGTTTTGATTCGATTCTTTTCGATTCTATTCGATTCGATTCGTTTCATTTCTTTTCAATTTTATTCGATTCTTTTCGATTCTTTTGATTCGAATCGATTTGTGTTTTTCGATTTGACTCGATTCATTTCTTTTCGATTCGATTTGAATCAATTCTTTTCGATGCATTTTAATTCGATTCTTTTCGATTCATTTTAATTCGATTTGATTCGAATTTTTTCGATTTGATTCGATTCTATTCGAGTCTATTCGATTCGAATCTCTTCGATTCGATTTGATTCGATTCTTCTCGATTCAATTCGATTCGATTTTTTTCGATTCGATTAGATTCTTTTTGATTTAGTTATTTTCGATTTGATTCTTTTCCATTCGATTCGATTCTTTTCCATTCATTTCTGTTCGATTCGATTAGAGTTGATTCTTTTCGATACGATTCGATCGTTTTCGATTCGATTCGATTCTTTTCTATTTTAATCAATTTAATTCGATTCGTTTCAATTTGTTTCAATTTGATTTGATTCGATTTTTTCGATTCGATTCGATTCATTTCGTTTCTATTCAGTTCGATTTTCGATTCGATTCGACTCGAATCTTTTCAATGCCATTCGATTCGTTGCGACCAATTCTTTTCAATTCGATTCGATTCGATTTTTTTGATTCTTGTAGACTCGATTTGATTCGATTTCTTTCTATTCCATTCGAATGTTTTTTTTTCGATTTGATTCAATATTTTTCGATTCGATTAGATTCTTTTCTATTCGATTCGTTTCGTTTCTTCTCAATTCGATTCGATTCTTTTCGATTCTTTTCACTTCAATTCGATTGTTTTCGATTCGATTGTTTTCGATTCGATGTTTTCTATTTGATTCGATTTGATTCGATTCGAATCTTTTCGATTCGATTCTTTTCGATTCGATTCAATTCAATTCCTTTATGTTTGATTTGTTTAGATTTGATGTTTTTCGATTTGATTCAATTCTTTTCGATTCAATTCGATTTGATTCTTTTCGATTCGATCTTTTCAATTTGATTCGATTTGATTTGATTCGATTCTTTTCAATTCGATTCAATTCTTTTTGATTCGATTCGATTTTATTTTTATGTTTAGATTCGATTCTTTTTGTTTTGATTCTATTCAATTTGTATTTTTCTATTCGATTTGATTCGATTCTTTTCTATTCGGTTCGATTTGAATCTTTTCGATTCAATTCGATTCGATTCTTTTCGATTTATTCGATTCTTTTCGAATCGATTCTTTTCAATTCATTTCTGTTTGATTCGATTAGATTTGATTCTTTTTGATACGATTCGATTGTTTTCAACTCGATTCGATTCTTTTCAATTCAAATTGATTCAATTCGATTCGATTCGATTTGATTCTTTTTGATTCAATTCGTTTCTTTTCGATTCAATTCTTTTCGATTTGATCGTTTCGATTCGATTCGATTCGATTCGATTCTTTCAATTCAATTCCATTCTTTTAGATTCGATTCGATTCGATTTTTATGTTTTGATTCGATTCCTTTCGATTTGATTTGATTCGTTTCTTCGATTCAATTCATTTATATTCGATTCAATTCGATTCGATTGTTTTCGATTAGATTCGATTTGATTCGAATCTCTTCGATTTGATTCGATTTGATTTTTCTAGATTCAATTCGATTCTTATCGATTTTATTATTTTAGATTCGATTAGATTCTTTTCGATTGTTTCTGTTTGAGTAGATTAGATTTGATTCTTTCGATATGATTCCATCATTTTCAATTCGATTTGATTCTTTTCAATTCGAATTGATTCAATTCCATTCGATTCAATTCTTTTCAATTCGATTCGTTTCTGTTTGATTTGATTAGATTTGATTCTTTTCGATTCGATTCGATTTGATATTTTCCATTCTTGTGGATTCGATTTGATTCGATTTCTTTCTATTATATCGAATGTTTTTGATTCGATTTGATCCGATTATTTTCGATTCTTTTCGATTCATTCTGATTCGATTTGATTCTTTTCGATTCGATTCGATTTGATTCTTTTCGATTCAATTCGTTTCGTGTCTTTTCAATTCGGTTCGATTCTTTTCAATTCGATTCTTTTCGATTCGATTCGATTCTTTTCAATTCGATTCGATTATTTTAAATTCAATTCGATTCGATTCGATTATTTTCAATTCTATTCTATTTGATTCGATTTTTTTCGATTTGAATCAATTATTTTCGATACGACTCGACTCAATTCGATTATTTTTGATTCGATTGTATTCCCTTCGTTTATTTTTTATTCAATTCGATTCGATTCAATCAATTTCGATTCAATTCGATTCGATTCGATTATTTTCGTTTCGAGTCGATTCGATTCAATCAATTTCGATTCGATTCCTTTCGATTTGATTCTATTATTTTCGATTCCATTCGATTCGATACGATTATTTTCGATTCGACTCGATACGATTATTTTGATATGATTCGATTCATTTTGATTCGAGTATTTTCTATTGGATACGAATCGATTCGATTATTTTCGTTCAATTCGATGATTTTTGATTCGATTCAATTCGGGTCGATTCGATAATCTTTTATTTGATTCGTTTCAATTCGATTCGAATCGATTAGATTTGATTATTTTCGATGTGATTCGTTTCAGTCAGATTCGATTATTTTCTATTCAACTCGATTCTATTTGACTATTTTTGAATCGATTCGATTATTTTCGATTCGATTCGATTCGATTATTTTGATTGGATTATTTTCGTTTCGATTTGATTCAAATAATTTTCGATTCAGATCGTTTCGATTCGATTATTTTCGATTCGATTCTTTTCAGTTTGATTATTTTCTATTCGATTCGAATCCATTCGATTATTTTCGATTCGATTCGTTTCGATTTGATTATTTTCGATTCCATTCGATTCAATTCCATTATTTACATTTCGTTTCGATTCCATTCAAATGAAATGATTTGATTTGATTCGATTCGATTCAATTCGATTCGAATCGATTTGATTCAATTCGATTTGATTATTTTCGATACGATTCAATTCGATTATTTTTTATATGTTTCGATTTGATTCTATTCGATTATTTTGGATTTGATTTGTTTCAATTCGATTATGTTCGATTCGATTTGATTATTTTCAATTCGAGGCAATTCGATTATTTTCGATTCGAGTCGATTCAATTTGATTCGATTATTTTCTATTGCATTCGATTCGATTCGATTATTTTCGATTCGATTCGATTCATTTCGATTATTTTTGATTTGATTCGATTCGATTCAATTAATTTCGATTCGATTCAATTATTTTTGATTCGGTTTCATTTGATTCGATTATTTTCAATATGATTCGATTCGATTTGATTATTTTGGATTCGATTCAATTCGATTTGATTAGATTCGATTCGATTATTTTCGATTCGATTCGATTCGATGATTTTCGATATGATATAATCAAAATGGCAGTATATCTCTGTATATACTCCGCAAAAACAGTTCAATCATGAGACAAACGACAGACATGTCCCAACTGAGAGAAATTTTACAAAATACTCTAATTCTCAAAGTGTTCCAGTTCAACAACAACAAGGAAAGGCTGAAAGACTGTCACAATCCAGAGGAGCCTAAGAAAACATGAGGATAAATGAAATGTGATATGAGGGATGGTAACGTAGCAAAAACTAAGGAAATCTGAATAAAGTATGGTCTTTGGTTAATGCGAATATTTTAATATTGATTCATTAGCTACTATTTGTACCGTACTAATATAAGATATCCATAATTGGAGAAATTGAGTGCAAGTGCATGAGAATTCTCTGTAGTATCTTCTCAATTTCCTTATAAATATTTGTTTTTTTCCTAATCAATAAGATTTGTTTTGAAAATTGACTTAAATTAATCAGGCTCTAAGTATGAAGACATTTTAAGAATAGTTTAATTAACTTTTGCCTTATTGTTAAAGATTTCCTACGATGAGAACAAAGTAAGAATTTTATATCAGAAGGATAGAAAAACACTTATGAACACGTATAATGCCTCCTCGCCCTGAAAAGCAGGAAAGGATAATAAATAGGAAAAATCAGATAAAACTAATTCTATTATAATAGACACTATATTGCAAGTGCATTTAAAATTAGCAATGCATAACATTTATTTCCTTGACATTTGTCTTCCAAAGAGTTCACAGTGTTTCAGTGTCAGTTGAAACAGGGGAAGAATCTCAGGAAGAATCCTTCACATAATAATAGGACCATTGGTAATAATGTCTCTCATTTCTTTCCAAAGCCATAAAGATGCAATTGCTGATGAGTGACTGAGCTGTGAAGAAAGAGATGAGAAACCCTCATCCCTCTGAATCACTTGTGTCAGAATATTATAACCATAGCATTACGGATAGTAAATTATCCTTAATAACAGGAAATACATCTCAGATTGGAATCTGAGCAATCAGATGGGCAGAGAAAAAATGCTTTGACTCGCTCTTCATCGTTTAAAGACAAAGGAGAGCTTTTCTATGTACAAAGTCAGTTATCAAGGTAGCCATAGAGAATAAGATTCTGCAGCATGGAATCCCACTGCACAGCCGTGACGACCATGCTCCAGGTCTTCCTGATCCCAAATCTCTGGGCCTGTCCCCCAACACACGCTGCCACCAGAGGTTATTTGCAATTGCTCTCTTTGGAGATCCAGGGAAGGGGAAAGGAGCTAGATAGAATGGGATGGGATGCGTGGATGCCGAAAAAATTAAGGTCATTCCACCCTAAGTTCAGCATTAGCACAGGTCCAGCCATGCCACACCCCTGGGAAGAGGAGCTGAAATTTACATTACTTCAGTTACAGGAAAAAACCAAAAGTTTACAGCTTAATGTCCTAGGAAGCCCCACATTAGCATAAGATCTGAGCCCAGGCCAAGGGCAGGAAGCCCCTATTACAATGAGAACAGAGCTCAATGCCCTGCAAGGCCCCAAATGAAAATGTAAACAGAACTTGAAGAATTGCTCCAGCCCTTCTGGAGGTCCCTGAGAACAGCCCTTGAAACTAAGCTAAAACCCACCTCAGGGTTCAAGTCCCTGCTCCATTGTGTTGGGTGTAGTTGGATGCAAGCTCGAGCTTGTAAATCACCCCTCGTATGTTTGCATCCGTGTCAGCTTCTCAGTGGTTTCTTGGATTCACAATCTTGGGCACAACAGTCTGAGATAAAAAACAAAATCAAAAGAAGCTCGGACACAGGAAGAGTGAATGCAGGGTTCTGAGAGAAGCGGCGGAGACCCGGGGGCTTGGGGGCTCTTCTGTGGAGACCCCTGCAAACTGGGGGGCAGGATGCTCAGCCCCAGAGCCAGAGGACCAGCGTCCCCACCCGCATCCCGCCCAACAGCCACGAGTCTCAGGGAACAGCACAGCGTTGCCCGCTGGAGGCCAGAGGTGCTGATGCCCACCCCGCCTCTGACCCCGCAGGTGCATCTCCCAGGCAGAGGTCCACCTGAGAATCAGTGCCAAGGCCCATCCCCAGACCCCGCACAGAGCACTCACTGCCACCAAGTTGTCGGACCACAGAGGCTGCAGAGCTTCAGCTCTGCCTGGAAAGTAGGGTCTAGCTTCCTTTGTACTTTGTGCTTCATTTTCATTTATTTTCTTTGATTCTTTTTTATTAATTGCCTTATTTTAATTTTTATGTATGTACCTTATATATTTCTTATTTTTACTTTCATGGTACTTTAATTGTGTTTCTTATTTGGGGATTTAGAATCTTTAACATGTAGGCCAAAATAATCTGGTGGCTTTTTTGGCAATGCAGTTGTAATTGTTTGTCTTGGTTTTTCTTTTTCTTCCTTCCTTCTTATCTGGAAAAAAAAGGAGATGGAGAAATTCAACTCCATATAATAACATGAGGTATTACTCACAGCAAGGAAGTTAATCAATACGCGTATATGATGTCTAACTACAGTTTTAAACAATGATTATAAAGATAGCAGCTAGGCTGGAAAAAGAGCACAGAAGAAAACTAGAGAATCCCTTACTGTAGAAATAAAAGAACTAAAATCCAGTCAGGCCAATGTTAAAAATTCTAAAACTGAGATGCAGTCCCAAGTGGAAGCCCTAAAGACAAGAAAGGTTACAGACCACAGAGGCAGACTTAGGGAACTCAGCCACTTATTAAAACAATAACATTCATATCATAGGAGAGTCAGAAGATGAAGAGAGAGAAAAGGTGGGCCTTGCTCAGCCATTAGAAACGACAAATACCCACCATTTGCTTCAAAGTGAATTGAACTGGGAGGTATTATGCTGAGTGAAGGAAGTCAATCGGAGAAGGACAAACATTGTATGTTCTCATTCACTTGGGGAATATAAATAATAGTGAAAGGGAATATAAGGGAAAGGAGAAGAAATGTGTGGGAAATATCAGAAAGGGAGACAGAACATAAAGATTCCTAACTCTGGGACATTAACTAGGGGTGATGGAAGGGGAGGAGGGCAGGGGTGGGGGTGAATGGGTGACGGGCAGTGAGGTGTGCACTTGACGGGATGAGAACTGGGTGTTATTCTGTATGTTGGCAAATTGAACACCAATAAAAAATAAATTTATTATTAAAAAAAGAAAGAAAAAAGAAAGAAAGAAAGAAAGAAAGAAAGAAAGAAAGAAAGAAAGAAAGAAAAAGAAAGAAAGAAAGAAAGAAAGAAAGAAAGAAAGAAAGAAAGAAAGAAAGAGTGGCACCTGGGTGGCTCAGTCAGTTAAGCTTCTGCCTTAGGCTCAGATCATGATCCAGGTCCCAAGGCAGGCTCCCTGTTCAGCAGGGAACCTGCTTCTCCCTCTCCCTCTGCCCCTCTCGCTCATGCTTTTACTCTCCTCTCTCTCTCTTTCTCAAATAAATAAATAACATCTTTGAAAAAAAACAAACCCAGAAGGAAGAGAAATCTCCCATGTAGAAGAATTTCAAACAATTCGTGCAGACATTCTACCCTCAAGTTGATGAGTATAGCTTCCCACTATTATGTGTGGATACACATAGTAACTTCCTTCTACAAAACATGTTATGAAAAGTGAAAATAAAAATAATAATAATAATGATAATAATAATAATAAAAGATCACTTTACTATGGAGAAAGCTGACAAACACTACCTCAGCAAGATGATCAGATCGATACCAAGACTGATAAATCATGTTGATAGTATCTATCCTTTATATGATATAATAAAAGTGGCAGTATATTTCTGTATATACTCCACAAAAACAGTTCAATCATGAGATAAATGACAGACATGTCCCAACTGAGGGAAATTTTACAAAATACTCTAATTCTCAAAGTGTTCCAGTTCAACAACAACAAGGAAAGGCCGAAAGACTGTCACAATCCAGAGGAGCCTAAGAAAACATGAAGACAAATGGAATGTGATATGAGGGATAGTAACTTAGCAAAAACTAAGGAAATCTGAATAAAGTATGGTCTTTGGTTAATGCGAATATTTTAATACTGATTCATTAGCTACTATTTGTACCGTACTAATATAAGATATCAATGATTGGAGAAATTGAGTGCAAGTGCATGAGAATTCTCTGTACTGTCTTCTCAGTTTCCCTATACATCTTTGTTTTCTTTTTTAATCAATAAGATTTATTTTGAAAATTGACTTAAATGAATCAGGCACCACGTGTGAAGACATTTTAAGAATAGTTTAATTAACGTTTGCCTTATTCTTAAAGAGTTGCTTCGATGGGAACAAAGTAAGAATTTTATATCAGAAGGAAAGAAAAACACTTATGAACACGTATAATGCCTCCTCAACCTTAAAAGCAGGAAAGGATAATAAATAGCAAAAATCAGATAATACTACTTCTATTATAATAGACACCATATTGCAAGTGCATTTAAAATTAGCAATGCAGGGATTCCTGGGTGGTGCAGCAGTTTAGGACCTGCCTTTGGCCCAGGGCGCGATCCTGGAGGCCCAGGATCGAATCCCACGTCGGGCTCCCCATGCATGGAGCCAGCTACTCCCTCTATCTGTGTCTCTGCCTCTGTGTGTGTGTGTGTGACTATCAAAAATAAATAAAAATTTAACAAATGTAAAATCTTTTAAAAAATACAAAAATATAAAAATAAAATACAATAAAATTAGCAAAGCATAACATTTATTTCCTTGACATTTGTCTTCCAAAGAGTTCACAGTGTTTCAGTGTCAGTTGAAACAGGGGAAGAATCTCAGTGAAGAATCCTTCACATAATAATAGGACCATTGGTATTAATGTCTCTCAGTTCTTTCGAAAACCATAAAGATGCATTTCCTGATGAGTGACTGAGCTGTGAAGAAAGAGTGAGAAACCCTAATCCTTCTCAATTACTTGTGTCAGAATATTTTAACCATAGTAGTACGGATAGTAAATTATCCTTATTAACAGGAAATACGCCTCAGATTGGAATCTGAGCAATCAGATGGGCAGAGAAAAAAACGCTTTGACTTGCTTTTCATCATTTAAAGACACAGGAGAGCTTTTCTATGTACAAAGTCAGTTTTCAAGATAGCCTTAGGGAATAAGAGTCTGCAGCATGGAATCCCACTGCACAGCCGGGACGCCCGTGCTCCAGGTCTTCCTGATCCCAAATCCCTGGGCCTAACCCCCAACAGGTGCTGCCGCCAGAGATCATTTGCAATTGCTCTCTCAGGAGCTCCGGGAAAGTGGGAAGGAGCTAGATAGGTTGGGACAGGACACGTGGAGGCCGAGAAAATTAAGGCCATTCCACTTTACCTTCAGAGTTAGTACACATCCAGCCATGCCACGCCCCTGGGAGGAGAGCGGAAATTTACATTACTTCAGTTACAGGAAAAAAACAACAGTATACAGCTTAATGTCCTAGAAAGCCCCACATTAGCATAAGATCTGAGCCCAGGCCAAGGGCAGGAAGCCCCTATTAGAATGAGAATAGAGCTCAATGCCTTTGAAGGCCCCAAATGAAAATGTAAACAGAACTTGAAGAATTGCTCCAGCCCTTCTGGAGGTCCCCGAGACCAGCCCTTAAAACTAAGCTTAAACCCACCTCAGGGTCCAAGTCCCTGCTCCGCTCTGTCCGGTGTACTTTGACGCAAGATCGAGCTTGTAAATCAACCCTTGTGTGTTTGCATTGGTGTCGGCTTCTCCGTCGTTTCTCGGATTTGCAATCTTGGGCACAACAGTCTGAGATAAGAAACAAAAACAAAAGAAGCTAGGACGCAGGCAGAGTGAACGCAGTGTTCTGAGAGAAGCGGCGGAGACCCGGGGGCTTGGGGGTTCTTCTGTGGAGGCCCCTGCAGACTGGGGGGCGGGATGCTCAGCCCCAGTGCCAGAGGATCCAGCATCCCAACCCGCATCCTGCCCATCAGAGCCAAGTCTCAGGGAGCAACAGAGCGCTGCCCGCTGGATGCCAGAGGTGCTGACGCCCACCCTGCCTCTGACCCCGCAGGTGCATCTCCCAGGCAGATGTGCACCTGAGAATCAGCGCCATGGCCCATCCCCAGACCCCACACAGACCACTCGCAGCCACCAAGCTGTGGGACCACTGAGTTTGCAGAGCTTCAGCTCTGCCTGGAAAGTAGAATCTAGCTTCCTTTGTACTTTGTGCTTCATTTTCATTTATTTTCCTTGATTCTTTTTTATCAAATGCCTTATTTTAATTTTTACGTATGTACCTTATATATTTCTTATTTTTCCTTTCATGGTACTTTAATTGTGTGTCTTATTTTGGGATTTAGAACTCTTTAACAGGCAGGCCAAAATAATCTGTTGTTTTTTTTTAGGGAGGGCAGTTGTTATTGTTTTTCTTGATTTTTATTTTTCTTCTTTCTTTCTTTTCTGGAAAAAATAATGAGATGGAGAAATTCACCTCCATAAAATAACATGAGGTAGTACTCACAGTCAGGAAGTTCATCAATATGCATATATGATGTCTAACTACAGTTTAAAACAAAGATTATAAAGATAG
This sequence comes from Chrysocyon brachyurus, assembly GCA_028533335.1. Lineage (NCBI taxonomy): Eukaryota > Metazoa > Chordata > Mammalia > Carnivora > Canidae > Chrysocyon > Chrysocyon brachyurus. The sequence continues at coordinate 37,977,907 of CM052489.1, forward strand.
CAGCTGGGCTGGAAGAAGAGCACAGATGAAAACTAGAGAATCCCTTACTGTAGAAATAAAAGAACTAAAATATATATAAAAAATAAATTCAAAATGGATGAAAGACCTAAATGTGAGATCTGAAACCATACAAAGAAGGAAAGATAGGCAGCAACATCTTTGACATTGGCCATTGGATCTTTCTAGATATGCCTCTGAGGTGAGGGAAACAAAAGCAAAATACTATTGGGACTTCATCAAATTGACAAGCTTCCACAAAGTGAAGACACAACCAAAGCTCAAAGGCAACATACAAAATGAGAGGAGATATTTGTAAACAACACATCCAATAAAGAGCTAGTATGCAAAATACATAAAGCAAATATAAATCTCAAGATCCTAAACAAAAATTATCCAACTGCAGATGGGCAGAAGACATGAATGGACTCTGTCTCTGACAAGACAACCAGATGGCCACCAGACACACGGAAAGACACTAAGCATCACCCATCATCAGGGAAATGCAAACCAAAACCACAATGAGATGTCACCTGACAGCCATCAGAATGGCTAACATTAACAACACAAGAAACAACAGGTGTTGGTGAGGCTTGGAGAATGGGGAGCCCCCTTACACTCCTGGTAGGCATGCGAAAAGGTGCAGCTACTGTGGAGAACAATGTGGAGGGTTCTCGAGAAGTTAAAAATAGGGGATCCCTGGGTGGCACAGCGGTTTGGCGCCTGACCTTGGCCCATGACCTGATCCTGGAGACCTGGGATCGAGTCCCACATTAGGCTCCCGGTGCATGGAGCCTGCTTCTCTCTCTGCCTGTGTCTCTGCCTCTCTCTCTGTGACTATCATAAAAAAAGCATTTAAAAAAAGAATTTAAAAATAGAGCTACCCCACGACTCCAAAATTGCACAGCTAGGTATTTACCCCGAGGATACAAAAGTAGTTTAGTAGATTCAAAGAGGGACACGCAGCCCAGTGTTTGTAGCAGCGTTATCAACAACAGCCAAACTGTGGATACAGCTCAGATGTCCATCAACAGATGAATGGGCAGAGACGATGTGGTAAATAAACACACTGCGACATCACTCGGTCATCAGAAGGGATGAAATGAACCCATTTACAATGACGTGGGAGAAGTGGAAAGGACTTATGCTAAATGAACTCAGTCAGAGAAAGACAGACACCAAATACCATTCGCATTCACATGTGAATTTTAAGAAACCAAATAAACTGTCAAAGGGGCGGAGGGGGGGATGAGAGAATCAAACCAAGAAACACTCTTAACCACAGAGAATAAACTAATAAATACCAGAGGAAGGTGGGGGGGATGGGGAATCAGGTGATGGGGATAGTGGAGGGCACCTGTGACCAGTACCAGGTGTTGTATCCAAGGGTTGAATCACTATGTGGTAAACCTGAAACTATATCATACTGTGTTTACAATCAGGATTCAAGGAAAACTTTAAAATAATAATTGGTAGTATTGATGAAACATGTGCACAGAAGAGATAAAATCAGAAAGGCAACTGAAAATCCAAATAAAGAGTATTCAGAGCCACAAATCCCCTCCTTAGCTCAGCTCAGGAGAAGCCTGCCATGGCTATTCTGACCCCAGCAGAAGCCTGGATTTTGATTCTCTGGGGAGGCCACCGACTTGGTGGAGTCAGGCTATCTTTGAACCCAAAACCTAAATAGAGTGCATAAAACTAAACTGCCCAAGATACTAGGAGTCCCAGTGCAGGCACATGCCAAGACCGAAACTCTAACTATACACAGACATAACCCTAACCCAACACATAAGCCTAAGGTTAACCTAACCCTTAAACAAGACCTATCACTAATCAAAAGCCAAACACAAACCCCAAGACCGAAACACATTCACTGAACCTACCAGCCAACCCTAACCCTAACTCCTAAACCTATTCTAAACCCTTAACGCTGACCCCTACCTTAAATCTAACCCTAAACCTAACCTCTAACCCTAACCTTAATTTAATGTACTCAAATCCTAATCCTAAACCTAACCCGTACCCTAACCCTAACCCTCTAATACTAATCCTATCTCATACCCCAAACTGTACCCTAACCCATACCATAAAACTAAACCCTAACCTACTCTCTAACCCTATGTCTTACCCTTTTCCAAAACCGTACCCTGACCCTGACCTGACCCTAAACCTAACCGCTAACCAAACACTAACCCTAACCCTAGCCCTAACCCCTATCCTAACCCTAACCTTCGCCCTAACCCTAAACCTAGCCCTAACTTTAACCCTAACCCCTAACCCTAACTCACGCCCTAACCCCTAACCCTAACTGCAAACCTAAGCCCAACCCTAACTTTAACCATAACCCTAACCCCAACTCCTAACCTCCTGCCCTAATCCCTGAAGCCTAAACCCCAACCCTAACTCTAAATCGTGTCCCTAAAACTAACCCTAACCCCTTTCCCTAATCCTTAACTCCCATCGTAACTCCTAACCAGTGACCCTTACCTTTATCCCTCACCTTAACCTCAAATCTGTAACCATAAGCATAATCACTAACCCCTAACATCTAACCTAAGCCTAACCACCAACTGCCTCCCCTCCCCTGACCCTACCATTCATTCTACCCATTCACTTACCCTGTGGTTCTGAGGAGTCCCTTCTGATGTGGACATGGCCCCCAACAGTGCCTCCAGAGTCCTCCAGGGGGTCCTGAGGAAGCCGGGCTCCTGTGAGTGCGGACATGGCCCCACGTGTTCCTGAGTCATAGTCAGTGCGTCCTGAGGACGCCGGGTCTCCTGTCACTGTGGACTATGCCTCACATCCTCTGGAAGCCTCACAGCAGGTCCTCAGGAGGCCGGGGGCTCCTGTCAGCCTGGACATGGCCCTACGTCCCCACGAAAACTCACCGAGTGTCCTGAGGTGGCTGTGGGCTCCTGTCAGCATAGACACAGCCCCATATATCCCGAAGCCAAAGTGCAGGTCCTGAGGATGACGGGGTTCCTGTCAGTGTTGGCGTGGCCCCACATTTTCCTCAAGCCTCACCATAGGACCTGAGGAGGCTGGGGGCTCCTGTCAGCATGGACATGGCCCCAAATCTTCCCAAAACTTCACAGTGGGTCCCGAGGAGGCTGGAGACTCCTATCAGTGTGGATGCGGCACCCACATCTTTCTTAGGCCTACCACAGGCCCTGACAAGGCTGGCATCTTCTGTCCACATGGACACATCCCCATATTTCCCAAAGTCTCCACCGGGGGTCCTGAGGAAGTCAGCGTCCTGTTGTGTGGATGTGGCCCCACGTTCTCCCGAAGCATCGCTGCGGGTTCTGAGGAAGCTGTGGCTCATCAGTGTGGACGTGTCCCCGTGTCCTCCTCAGGCCTCCCCAGCACAGGTGGGCTCCTGTTAGTGCAGGTGGATGAGGCCTACTGCACATGCGTGCCCCCTGGGTGGGGCCTGGGCTTGGGCGCCCCCTGCAGGATGCTCAGGCACTGCAGGAGGCCCTGCAGCAGGTGGCTTGCCCATGCCCTGGGCCACACCTGCCTCTTTCCAGGCTCCAGCTGTGGCCTGTTAGCTTCGGAAACGTCTCACTGAAACGGAGCCCAACACCCAGCTTCCCCAGAAATACTTAAGGACAAGGAATTGGAGCCCACAGGACGCGAAATGAAATGTGGACCAGACTTTTACCACGTCCTGCAAAACTCACTCAACCCTCTTCCACTGTGGGCGGGAATGTGGGCTGGTGCAGCTGCTCTGGAAACAGTATGGAGGCTCCTCAGGAAGTTACAAATAGAGCCGCCCTGCGACCAGCAGGTGAACGGCCTGGAGCTCACTCTGAAGATACAGATGCAGTGAGACTTGGGACACCTGCATCCCAATGTCCACAGCAGCTGGGTCCACAGTAGCCACACTGTGGGAGGAGCCTCGGTGCCCTCAGGCAGATGATGGGTAAAGAGGATGGGAGATAGATGATGTCATAGAGAGAGGAATGGTACTCAGCTATCAACGAGAAGGAAATCTTGCCATTTGCAATGACGTGGATAGAACTGAGGGATCATGTTAACTGAAATAAGTCAGTCGGGAAAGAGATGACCCTGTGGTGTCATTCATAGGTGGAATTAAAGAAGCAAAGCAGATAACAGTTGTGAAGGGAAGGAAAAACAAATAAGATGAAAACAGATGCAGGAAATACAGACTCTTAATGATAGGAAACAAACCGAGGGTTGCTGGAGGGGTGGGATAACAGGGGACTGGCATGAAGGAGGGCACGTGATGTCATGAGCACTGCTGTTATCTCCAACTGGTGAATCCCTGAATTATTCCTCTGAAAGTATAATACACTATACGTTAATTAATTGGGTTTAAATTAAATTAAGTTAAAAAATCAGTAGGATCAGAGCATATTTCCTTCTGGACTCTCTGTTCTGCTCCCTCAGCTTATGCCAGGACCACCTCCCGTGGGTCTGGTTTGTTTAAGTAGGCGCCACGCCTCCTCCATGGCCCAGCCCAGGACTAGAACTCACGACCCCGAGATCAAGACTGGAGGTGAGGTCAGAAGTCGAATGCTTAACCGACAGAGCCAGCTGGGGGGGGGGCGAGAACCACAGTGCTTTATTCTGTGTCTCTGTGACATCGTTTGAAATAGGAAAGTGCTGCGTCCCGCACTGTCCTGCTTCTCCAATACTGATTTGCTGTCCGGGGTCATTTGTGGGGGCGGATGGATGTTATGGGTTTTTTTTCCTATTTCTAAGATCTGCCACCATGATTTTGATAGGAATGACATTGAAACTGAGGGTGTCTTCAGGAACTGCGGACATTTTCACAAGATGAGGCTCCCACCCCACAAGCCCAGGACAGCATCCCAGAGCCTGGTATGTCTCTGTGCACAGTCTTGTGCTCCTTTGGTTCAGTCTCATTATTTATTCTCTCTGATGCTCCTGAGAAGGGAGTCAGAAAAGAATAGAATAGAATCGAATAGAAAAGAATCGAATCGAATCAAATCGAAATGAATCGAATCAAGTAGAATAGAATCGAATAGAAAAGAATCGAATCGAAAAAAAGAATCAAATCGAATAGAATCGAAATGAATCAAATCAAATCGAATAGAAAAGAATCGAATCGAATCGAATAGAAAAGAATCGTATGAAATAGAATCGAATAGAATAGAAAAGAGTAGAATCGAATCCAATCGAATGGAATAGAAAAGAATCGAATCGAATAGAAAGGAATCGAATCGAATCAAATAGAACCGACCAGAAAAGAATCAAATCGAATTGAATCGAATAGAGAAGAATCTAATCGAATCAAATCTAATCAAATCAAATTGAATCGAATAGAAAAGAATCAAATCGAACAGAACAGAACAGAACAGAATAGAATAGAATAGAGTTGAGTAGAGTAGAATAGAAAAGAATGGGATGGAATCGAATCGAATAGAAAAGATTCAAATCGAATCAAAAAAGACTCTAAATGAATCGAATCGAAGAGAATCCAATCGAATGGAATAGAATCGAAGAGAAAAGAATCGAATAGAATCGAAACGAACAGAATAGAGAAGAATCTAATCGAATAGATCAAATTGAATCGAATAGAAAAGAAACGAATCGAATCGAATAGAATTGTATTGAATTGAATAGAAAAGATTCGAATAGAATCGAATCAAGTTGAATAGAAAAGAATCAAATCGAAACGAATCGAATAGAAAAGAATAAAATCGAATCGAATCCAAAATAATCGAATCGAATTGAATAGAATAGAGTAGAATAGAAAAGAATCGAATTGTATCGAATGGAATAGGAAAGAATTGAATAGAATCAAATCGTCAATTCGATTCTATTCGATTTTTTGGATTCAATTCTTTTCGATTCTATTCGATTCGATTGTTTTCGTTTCGATTCGATTCTTTTCCATTCGATTCATTCTATTCTTTTCCATTCGATTCGATTCTTTTTGTTTCGATTCGATTTGATTCTTTTCGATACAATTCGATTCGATTCGATTCTTTTCGATACGATTCGATTCGATGGATTCTTTTTGATTCAATTCGATTCGATTCCTTTCATTTCGATTTGATTCGATTCGATTCGATTCTTTTCTATTCAATTTGATTCTTTTCATTTAGATTCGATTCTTTTCGATTCCATTCGATTCGATTCTCTTCGTTTCAATTCGATTCTTTTCGATTTGATTCTTTTCGATTCGATTCGATTCCTTTCAATTCAATTCGATTCGATTAGATACTTTTCGATTCAGTTCGATTCAATTTGATTCTTTTCGATTGGATTCGATTCTTTTCAATTTTATTTGATTCGATTCTTTTCAATTCGATTTGATACTGTTCAGTTCGATTCTTTTCGATTCAATTCGATTTGATATGATTCTTTTCGATTCGATTCGATTCGATTCTTTTCGGTTCAATTCAATATGATTCGATTTTTTTCGATTCGTTTCGATACGATTCGATTCTTTTCGATTCGTTTCGATACTATTCGGTTCGATTCCTTTTGTTTCGATTCAATTGTTTTTTATTTAATTCTTTTGGATTTGATTCGATTCGATTCTTTTCGATTCGATTCTTTTTGATTCAATTTGACACTTCGATTTGAATCTTTTCAATTTGATTCTTTTCGATTCTATTAGATTCTTTTCAATTCGATTCAATTCTTTTCAATTCGATTCGATTCGATTCTTTTCGATTCAATTCGATATGATTAGATTCTTTACAATTCGATTTGATACTGTTGGCTTCGATTCTTTTTTATTCGATTCGATTCGATTCTTTTCAATTCGATTAGATTCTTTTCAATTCGATTCAATTCAAATCTTTTCGATTCAATTCGATTCGATTATTTTCATTTCGGTTCGATTCTTTTCGATTCAATTCGATTCTTCTAGTTACAATTCGATTCGTTTCGATTCAATTCGATTCTTTTTGATTAGATTCAATTAGATTCTTTTTGATTCGATTCGATTCTTTTCGAATCGATTCTATTCTTTTTGATTCGATTCTTTTAATTTGATTCGATTCGATTCTTTTCAATTCGATTCAATTCGACTCTTTACGATTCTTTTCGATTCAATTCTATTTGATTCGATTCTTTTCATTACAATTTGATTCATTTCGTTTCGATTCTTTCGATTCGATTCGATTCGATTCTTTTCGATTCGATTCGATTTGATTCAATTCTTTTCGATTCAATTCGATTCTTTTTGATTTGATTCAATTCAATTCTTTTTGATTCGATTCAATTCTTTTTGAATCGATTCGATTCAATTCTTTTAATTTGATTTGATTCGATTCTTTTCAATTCGATTCTTTTCTATTCAATTCAATTCGATTCTTTTCAATTCCATTCGATTCGATCGATTCGATTCTTCTCGATTTGATTCTTCTCGATTCGATTCGATTCAATATGATTCTTTTCAATTCGATTTGATTCGATTTGATTTGATTTGATTCTTTTCGATTCAATTCGATTCTATTCCATTTTTTGGGTTCGATTCTTTTCGATTTAGTTCGATTCTTTTTGATTCGATTCAATTTGATTCTTTTTGATTCGATTCTTTTCGAATCGATTCGATTCAATTCTTTTAATTTAATTCGATTCGATTCTTTTCAATTCAATACAATTCAATTCGATTCTTTTCGATTCTTTTCAATTCAATTCAATTCGATTCTTTTCGATTCCATTCGATTCGATTCGATTTGATTCGATTCTTCTCGATTCGATTCAATTCGATTCTTTTGATTCAATTCAATTCTATTCGATTTTTTGGATTCAATTCTTTTCGATTCGATTCGATTCGATTCTTTTGATTTCGATTAGATTCTTTTCTATTCGATTCTTTTTGATTCAATTCTTTTCTATTCGATTCGATTCTTTTCGTTTCGATTGACTTTTTTCGATTCGATTCGATTCTTTTCGATTTGATTCGATTCTTTTCATTACAATTTGATTCGTTTTGATTTGATTCTTTTGATTCAATTTTTTTCGATTCGATTTGATTCTTTTTGATTCGATTCAATTCGATTCTTTTCTATTCTATTCGATTCTTTTCGAATCAATTCAATTCTTTTCGATTCGATTCTTTTCATTTCGATTCAATTCGATTCTTTTCTATTCAATTCGATTCAATTCTTTTCATTTCGGTTCGATTCTTTTCGATTCGATTCTATTCTTTTCATTACAATTTGACTTGTTTCGATTCGATTCTTTTCGATTCGATTCGATTCTTTTTGATTCGATTCAGTTCGATTCTTTTCGATTCGATTCGATTCTTTTCTAATCGATTCTATTCTTTTCGATTCGATTCTTTTAATTTGATTCAATTTGATTCTTTTCAATTCGATTCGATTCTTTACGATTTTTTTGATTCAATTCGATTCGATTCTTTTCTATTCCATTCGATTTGATTCTTTTCGATTCGATTCGATTCAATTCGGTTTTTTTCGATTCGATTCAATTCAATTCTTTTCAATTCGACTTGATTCTTTTTGAATCGATTCGATTCGATTCTTTTCGATTCGATTCGATTCAATTCGATTCTTTTCTATTCAATTCGATTCTATTCTTTTCGATTCCATTTGATTCTATTCGATTTTTTGGGTTCGATTCTTTTCGATTCAGTTCGATTCTTTTTGATTTGATTCAATTTGATTCTTTTCGATTCGATTCTTTTCGAATCGATTCGATTCAATTCTTTTAATTTAATTCGATTCGATTCTTTTCGATTCAATACGATTCAATTAGATTCTTTTTGATTCAATTCGATTCGATTCTTTTCAATTCCATTCGATTCGATTCTTTTCGATTCGATTTGATTCGATTCTTCTCGATTCAATTCGATTTGATTCTTTTCGATTCAATTCGATTCTATTTGATTTTTTGGATTCGATTCTTTTCTATTCGATTCGATTCTTTTCGTTTCGATTGACTTTTTTCGATTCGATTCGATTTGATTCGATTCTTTTCGATTCGATCCGATCCGATTCGATTTGATTCAATTCGATTCTTTTCATTACAATTTGATTCGTTTCGATTCGATTCTTTTCGATTCGCTTTGATTCTTTTTGATTCGATTCAATTCGATTCTTTTCAATTCTTTTCAAATCGATTCAATTCAATTCTTTTCGATTCGATTCTTTTCATTTCGATTCAATTCGATTCTTTTCGATTCAATTCGATTCGATTCTTTTCATTTCGGTTCGATTCTTTTCAATTCGATTTGATTCTTTTCGTTACAATTTGATTTGTTTCGATTTGATTCTATTCTTTTTTATTCGATTCAGTTCGATTCTTTTCGATTTGATTCGATTCTTTTCTAATCGATTCTATTCTTTTCGATTTGATTCTTTTCGATTCGATTCTTTTAATTTGATTTGATTCGATTCTTTTCAATTCAATTCGATTCAATTCGATTCTTTACAATTCTTTTTGATTCAATTCGATTAGATTCTTTTCGATTCCATTCGATTCGATTCTTTTTGATTCGATTCGATACGATTCTTTTCAATTCGATTCGATTCATTTCGATTTGATTCGATTCTTTTCAATTCAATTCGATTCTATTCGATTTTTCACATTCGATTCTTTTCAATTCGATTCGATTCTTTTCATTTCGATCGATTTTTTTATTCGACTCGATTCTTTTTTATTCAATTCTATTCGATTCTATTCCTTTCATTACAATTTGATTCGTTTTGTTTCGATTCTTTCGATTTGATTCGATTCTTTTCCATTTGATTCGATTCTTTTTGATTCGATTCAATTCGATTCTTTTCGATTCGATTCGATTTTTTTGAATCGATTCGATTCGATTCTTTTCAATTCGATTCTTTTAATTCGATTTGATTCGATTCTTTACAATTTGATTCGATTCAATTCGATTCTTTTCTATTCAAATCAATTTGATTCTTTTCGATTCCATTCAATTTGATTCGATTCGATTCTTCTCGATTTGATTCAATTCGATTCGATTCTTTTCAATTCAATTCGATTAGATTTGATTCGATTCTTTTCAATTCAATTCGATTCTATTCGATTTTTTGGATTCGATTCTTTTCTATTCGATTCGATTCTTTTCGTTTCGATCGATTTTTTTGATTCGATTTGATTCTTTTCAATTCAATTCTATTCGATTCTATTCTTTCATTACAATTTGATTCGTTTTGTTTCGATTCTTTCGATTCTTTTCGATTTGATTCGATTCTTTTCGAATCTATTCGATTCGATCTTTTCGGTTCGATTCTTTTCAATTAGATTCTTTTAATTTGATTTGATTCGATTATTTTCAATTCGATTCGATTCAATTCGTTTCTTTTCTATTCAATTCGATTCGATTCTTTTTAATTTGATTCGATACGATTATTTTCAATTCGATTCGATTGGATTCTTTTCTATTCAATTCGATTCTATTCGATTTTTTGGATTCGATTCTTTTCTTTTTTTTCTTTTTTTTGGATTCGATTCTTTTCAATTCGATTAGATTCTTTTCGTTTCGATTCGATTCTTTTCCATTTGATTCTTCTCTATTCGATTCGATTCTTTTTGTTTCGATCAATTTTTTCGATTAAATTCTATTCTTTTTGATTCAATTCGATTCGATTCTTTTCGATTCCATTCGATTCGATTCTTCTCGATTCCATTCGATTCGGTACTATTCTTTTCAATTTGATTCGATTCGATTTGATTTGATTTGATTCATTTCGATTCAATTCGATTCTGTTCAATTTTTTGGATTCAATTGTTTTTGATTTGATTCGATTCGATTCTTTTCATTTCGATTCGATTCTTTTCCATTCGATTCTTTTCATTTTGATTCGATTCTTTTCGATACGATTTTTTTCGATTTGATTCGATTCTATTCTTTTCGATTCAATTCAATACGATTTGATTCGATATGATTCGATTCGATTGTTTTCTATTCTATTCATTTCGATTATTTTCGATTCGATTCTATACGATTCGATTCTTTCGATTCGATTCCATTGGATTCTTTTTGATTCAATTCAATTCTATTCGAATCTTTTCATTATGAAATGATTAGATTCAATTCAATTCTTTTCAATTAGATTCGATTCTTTTTGTTTAGATTCGATTCGTTTCGATTCGATTCTTTTTTATTCAATTCGATTCGATTCTTTTCGATACGATTCGATTCAATTCGAATCTTTTTGCTACAATTCGATTTGATGGATTCTTTTTGATTCGATTCGATTCGATTCGATTCTTTTTATTTCGATTAGATTCTATTTGATTCTTTTCTATTCGATTCGATTCTTTTCATTTAGATACGATTCTTTTCGATTCGATTCTCTTCATTTTGATTCGATTCTTTTCAATTGGATTGGATTGGATTTGATTCTTTTCGATTCGGTTCGATTCGATTTGATTCTTTTTGATTCGATTCTTTTCGATTTTATTTGATTCGATTCTTTTCAATTCGATTCGATACTTTTCGGTTCGATTTTTTCGATTCAATTCGATATGATTCGATTCTTTTTGATTCGATTTGATACGATTTGATTCTTTTGGTTCGATCGATTTGATCTTTTCGATTCATTTGTATACTATTCGGTTCGATTCCTTTCGTTTCGATTCAATTGTTTTTGATTTAATTGTTGTGGATTTGATTCGATTCTTTTCGATTCTATTCTTTTTGATTCAATTCGACACTTTTCGATTCGAATCTTTTCAATTTGATTCTTTGGATTCGATTCGATTCTTTTCGATTCGATTTGATTAGATTCTATTTGATTCTTTCGATTCGATTCGATTCAATTCTTTTCGATTCGATTCAATTCTTTTCCATTCATTTCGATACTGTTCTGTTCAATTCCTTTCATTTCAATTCGATCGTTTTCTATTTGATTCTTTTGGATTTGATTCGATTCGATTCTTTTCGATTCTATTTGATTCTTTTCGATTCGATTTGATTCCTTTTGATTTGATTCGTTTCCTTTCGATTTGATTCGATTCTTTTCTATTTGATTTTATTCGATTCGATTCTTTCTGATTCTAATCGATTTGATTTGATTTGATTCGATTCGATACTTTTGATTCGATTTGATTCCTTTCGATTTGATTTGATTCGATTTGATTCTTTTTGATTCGATTCAATTCAATTCTTTTCGATTCAATTATTTTAGATTCAATTCAATTCGAATCTTTTCTATTGGATTTGATTCTGTTCAATTCTTTTCGATTTGATTCGATTCGATTCTTTTCGATTTGATTTTATTCGATTCGATTCTTTCTGATTCAAATCGATTTGATTTGATTTAATTCGATTCGATACTTTTCGATTCGATTCAATTCGATTCGATTTGATTCTTTTCGATTCAATTCAAATCAATTCTTTTCAATTCAATTATTTTAGATTCGATTCAATTCGAATCTTTTCTATTGGATTCGATTCTGTACGATTCTTTTCGATTTGATTCGATTCGATGCGATTCTATTCGATTATATGCGGTTCTTGTCGCTTCCATTCGATTCAAATCATTGATTCGTTTCTATTCTTTGGATTCGATTCTTTTCGATTCGATTGAATCGGTTCGATTCTTTTTGTTTCGATTCGATTCTTTTCAATTTGATTCTTTTCGATTTGATTCGATTCGATTCTTGCTATTCGATTCACTTCTTTTCAATTTGATTTGATTCGATTTGCTTCTTTCCAATTCAATTCGATCCAATTCAAATCTTTTCGATTCGATTCGATTCTTTTTGATTCGCTTCAATTCTTTAAGATTCGATTCGATTCGATTCCTTTCACTTTGATTCGATATGATTCGATTCGATTCTTTTAGATTCGATAAGATTCTATGCTTTTTGATTTGATTTGATTCGATTCTATTCAAATCTTTCCATTTGAATTGATTTGATTCAATTCTTTCGATTCGATTTGATCCTTTTCGATTCTACTCTATTCTTTTCAATTCGATTCGATTTGATTCTTTTTGATTCAATTCTATTTGATTCGATTCTTTTTGATTCGTTTCGATAGTATTCGGTTCGATTCCTTTAGTTTCGATTCAATTGTTTTCGATTTGATTCTTTTGGATTTGATTCAATTCGATTCCTTTTGATTCGATTCTTTTTGATTCGATTTGACACTTTTCGATTTGATTCTTTCAATTCGATTTGCGTCGATTCTTTTCGATTCGTGTCAATGCTTTTCGATTCTATATGATTCTTTCCATTCTATTCGATTCGATTCAATTCTTTTCGATTCGATTCGATTCTTTTCTATTCAATTCTATTCTATTCGATTCAATTCTTTTTGATTCGTTTCAATACTATTCGGTTTGATTCCTTTCGTTTCAATTCAATTGTTTTCGATTTGATTCTTTTGGATTTGATTCGATTCGATTCTTTTCGATTCGATTCCTTTTGATTTGATTCTATTCTATTCGATTTGATTCTTTTCGATTCAACACATTTCGATTCGATTCTTTTCAGTTCGATTCGATTATTTTTTATTTGATTCGATTCGATTTGAATCGATTCTTTTCTATTCGATTCAGTTTGATTTGATGCAATTCGATTCCATTTGATGTGACTCTTTTCGATTCCATTCAATTCGATTCGATTCGCTTCGATTCTTTTGGATTCGATTCGATACGATTCTTTTCGATTCGATTCGATTCTTTTTGAATCAATTCGATTCTATTCAATTCGATTCTTTTCAGTTCGATTCTTTTAATTTGATTCGATTCGATTCTTTTCGATTCTATTTGATTCTTTTCGATTCTTTTCGATTCAATTCAATTCAATTCGATTCTTTTCAATTCCATTTGATTCGATTCTTTTCAATTCGATTCTTTTCAATTTGATTCGATTCTTTTCATTTTGATTCGATTTTTTGATTCGATTCGATTTGATTCTTTTCGATTCAATTTGATTCAATTCGATTTTTTTCATTACAATTCGATTCCTTTCGATTTGATTCTTTTCGTTTGGATTAGATTCATTTCTTTTCTATTCGATTCGATTCTTTTCGATTCGATTCAATTCTTTTCGATTTGATTCTTTTCGATTAGATTCTTTTTATTTGATTCGATTCGATTCAATTCTTTTCGATTTGATTAGATTCAATTCTTTTCGATTCGATTTGATACGATTCTTTTCGATTTGATTCGATTCCTTCCGATTCGATTCGATTTGATTCGATTCGATTCTTTTCGTTTCGATTTGTTTCTATTCGATCTTTGGATTCGATTCTTTTCGATTCAATTCCATTCGATTCTTTTCGTTTCAATTCGATTCGTTTCCATTCGATTCGATTCTTTTCACTTGGATTCGATTTTTTTCAATTTGATTCAATTCGATTCTTTTCGATCTTTGGATTCGATTCTTTTCGTTTCAATTCGATTTTTTTCCATTCGATTCTTTTCCATTCGATTCGATTCTTTTCGCTTGGATTCGATTTTTTTCAATTTGATTCAATTCGATTCTTTTCGATTCAATTTGATTCGATTTGATTCAATTCGATTCTTTTCGATTCTATTTGTTTCAATTATTTTCAAATTGATTGGATACGATTCGATTACGATTCGATTCGATTCTTTTCTTTTCGATTAGTTTAGATTCAATTCGATTCTTTTCGATTCAATTAGATTCTTTTCGTTTAGATTCGATACGTTTTCATTCGATTTATTTCGATTCGTTTCGATTCGATTCTTTTCGATACGATTCGATTCAATTCGATTCTTTTCGATACGATTTGATTCAATTTGATTCTTTTCGATACGATTCGATTCGATTCTTTTCATTTCGATTAGATTAGATTTGATTATTTTCTATTCGATTCGATTCTTTTTGTTAGATTCGATTCTTTTCAATTCGATTCTATTCCTTTCAATTCAATTCAATTTATTCGATTCCTTTCGATTCAGTTCGATTCGATTTGATTCTTTTCGATTGCATTCAATTCTTTTTGATTTTATTTGATTCGATCCTTTTCAATTCTATTTGATACTATTTCATTCGATTCTTTTCGATTCAATTCGATTGGATTTGATTCTTTTCAATTCAATTCGATTCTGTTCTTTTCAGTTCTATTCGATTCGATTCTTTTCGATTCAATTCGAAATGATTCTATTCTTTTCAATTCAATTCGATATTATTTGATTCATTAGATTCGATCAATTAGATTCTTTTCGATATGTTTCAATACTATTCAGTTCGATTCCTTTTGTTTCAATTCAATTGTTTTTGATTTAATTTTTTTTATTGAATCGAATAGAAAATAAATCAATCGAATCGAAAATAAAGGAATCGAATCAAATCCAAAATTATCGAATCAAATAAAAAATAATTGAAGTGAAAAGAAACAAATCGATTCGAATCAAAAATAATCTAATCTAATCTAAAACAATGAAATCGAATCGAATATCATCGAATCGAATCGAATCGAATTGAATTGAAAATAATCAAATTGAATTGAATTGAAAATAATCAAATCAAATCAAATCTACTTGAATCGAAAATAATCTAATCGAATCGAATCTAAAATAATTGAATCAAAATGAATCGAATCGAAAATATCGAATTGAATCGAATAGAAAAAAACCCCGTCGAAATGAATCGAATCAAAAATAATGTAATAAAATCGAATCGAATCTAACATAATCAAATCGAAACGAATCGAATCGAAAATAATGAAATCGAATTGAATCCAAAATAATCGAATCGAATCGAATTAAAAATTATCGAATCAAACCGAATTGAAAATAATCGAATTGAATCGAATCGAATCGAAAATAATCGAATTGAATTGAAAATATTCAAATCGAATAGAATTGAAATGAATCGATTCGAAAATAATCGATTCACATCATATCGAATCGAAAATGGAAAAGAATCGAACTGAAAAGAATCGAATCGCAAAGAATCTAATCTAATCGAAAAGAATAAAATTGTATATAAAATAATCGAATTGAAAATAATCGAGTCGTTTCGATTCAAAAATATCGAATTGAATCGAAAAGAATCGAATCGAAAAGAAAAGAAACGATTCGAATCGAAAATATTCGTATCTAAAGGATTCGAATCGAAAAGAATCGAATCAAATCGAAAATAATCGAATAGACGCGAATCCAACCGAATCGAATTGAAAATATTCGAATCAAATCGATTTGAAAATAAACGAATCAATTCCAATTGAAACTAATCAAATCGAATTGAATGAAATCGAAAATAACTGATTCGCATCATTCAAATAAAAAAATAATCGAATTGAATTGAACTGAAAATAATCGAATCTATTGGAAAATGATCTAATCGAATAGAAAAGACTCAATCGATTCGAAAATAATCGAATCGAATCGAAAATATTCGAAACGAAAAGAATTGAATCGATTGAATAGAAAATAATGGAATCGAATCGAATGGAATAGAATAAAATCGAAAATAATTGAATCAAAAATAATAGAATCGAATCAAAAAGACTCAATCGATTCAAAAATAATCGAATCGAATCGAAAATAATCAAATCGAAATGAATAGAATCGAATCAAAAAGATTTGAATTGTTTCGAAAATAATCAAATTGAATCCAATGGAATCGAATCGAATCCAATAGAATCGAATCGAAAATAATCGATCCGCATCGAATCGAATCGAAAATAAATGAATTGTATTGAATCGAAAATAATCTAATTTAATCAAAAATAATCGAATTGAATCGAAAATAATCGAATCGAAAAGAATCAAATCGATTCAAATCGAAAATAATGGAATCGAATCGAAAAGCATCAAATCGAATAAAAAATCATCAAATTGAATGGAAAATAATCGAATCAACTTGAATCGAATCGAAAAAAATCAAATCGAATTGAATCGAATCCAAAATAATCGAACTGAATAGAAAATAATAGACTCGAATCCAATCGAATTGAATCGAAAATATTCAAATCGAATAGAATTGAAATTAATCTAGTTGAGTCGAATCAAATCGAATCAAAAATAATCGAACCGAATCTAATTGAAACAATAGAATTGAATCGAATTGAATCGAAAAGAACCAAATCGAAAAGAATAGAAAATAATGGAATCAAATCGAATAGAATAGAATAGAAAATAATCGAAGCGAAAATAATCGAATCATATCGAAAATAATCAAATTGAATCGAAAATGATGGAATCGAATAGAAAAGAATCAAATCGAATCGAAAATAATCAAATCGAATACAATCAAAACGAATCAAAAATTCGAATCGAATCAAATCGAATTGAATCGATCGAATCGAAAATAATCGACCGAATTGAAAATAATCGAATCGAATCGAATCAAATTGCATCGACAATAATCGAATCGCATCGAACCGAATTGAAACGAAAATAATCAAATCGAATCGAATTGAAAATAATCGAATCGAATCAAATCTAATCGATAATAATTGAATCGAATCGAATAGAAAATAATTGAATCGAATCAAATCGAGTTGAAAATAATTGAATCGAATCAAATTGAATTGAAAATAATTGACTCGAATCTAATCGAATTGAATAAAAAATAATCAAATCTAATGGAATCGAATCAAATCGAAAAGCATCAAAACGAATTGAATAGAAAATAATGGAATGGAATCGAGTAAAATCGAAGATAATTGAATCTAAAATAATCAAATCTAATCAAAGAGACTCAATCGATTCGAAAATAATCTAATCAAACCGAAAAGAATGGAATCGAAAAGAATCAAATCGAATTGAATAGAAAATAATGGAATTGAATCGAATGGAATAGAATAGAATCGAAAATAATTGGATGAAAATAATGGAATCGAATACAAAAACTCAATCGATTCGAAAATAATTGAATCGAATCGAAAATAATCACATCGAAAAGAAGCGAATCGAATCAAAAAGAATCGAATAAAATCGAAAATAATCGAATAAAATCCAATTGAATCGAATCGAATCCAATCGAATCGAATCGAAAACAATAGATGCGCATCAAATCGAATCGAAAATAAACAAATTGTATTGAATCGAAAATAATTGAATCTAATCGAAAATAATCGAATTGAATCGAAAATAATTGAATCGAAAAGAATCAAATCGATTCAAATCGAAAATAAACGAATCGAATCAAAAATAATCAAATCGAATCAAAAAGCATTGAATCGAATCTAAAATCGAATCGAATCGAAAATAATTGAATCAACTCGAATCGAATCGAAAAAAATCAAATCGAATCAAAAATAATCGAACCGAATTGAAAATAATCGACTCAAATCGAATCGAATTGAATAAAAAATAATCAAAATGAATCGAACCAAATTGAATCGAAAATAATCAAATCGAATCGAAAAGAAAATAATCTAATCGAGTTGAATCAAATCGAATCAAAAATAATCGAATCAAATCGAATCGAATGGAAACGAAAATAATTGAATCGAATCGAATTGAAAATAATCGAATCGAATAGAAAATAATGGAATCGAAAGAAGCGAATCGATTTGAATCGAAAATAACCAAATCGAATTGAATTGAACCGAAAATAACCGAATCGAATCGAATCGAAAATAATCGATTCGAATTGAATTGAATCGAAAATAATTGAAACGAATAGAATTGAAAATAATCGAATTGAATCAAATCAAATCTAATTGATAATAATCAAATCGAATCAAATCAAATCAAATGCCTATGTCTCTGCCTCTCTCTCTCTCTGTGACTATCATAAATAAAAATTTAAAAAAAGGAAATAATTGAATCGAATCAAAGTGAAACGAAAATAATCGATCGAATCAAATCGAATTTAAAATAATCGATTCGAATTGAATCGAATTGAATAGAAAATAATCAAATTGAATGGAATCGAATCGAATCGAAAAGAATCTAATCTAATTGAATAGAAAATAATGGAATGGAATCGAAAATAATCGAATAGAAAATAATCGAATCGAATCTAAAAGACTCAATCGATTCGAAAATAATCGAATCGAATCGAAAATAATCGGATCGAAAAGAATCGAATCGATTGAATAGAAAATAATGGAGTTGAATCGAGTGGAATAGAATCGAATTGAAAATAATTGAATCGAAAATAATGGAATCAAATCGAAAAGACTCAATCGATTTGAAAATAATCGAATCGAAAATAATCAAATTGAAAATAATTCAATCGAAAAGAATCAAATCGATTCGAATCGAAAATAATCGAATCGAATCGAATAAAAAGAAATCGAATCGAATCTAATCCAAAATTATCGGATCAAATCGAAAATAATCAAAACGAATAGAAAATAAGCGAATCAATTCGAACCGAAAATAATCAAATATAATCGAAAAGAATCAAATCGAAACCAAAATAATCGAAACGAATCAAATCTAATCGAAAATAATTGAATCGAACCAAATTGAATTCAATCGAATTGAAAATAATCAAATCGAATCATAAAAAATAATCAATTCGCAGCGTATCGAATCGAAAATAGAATCGAATTGCATCGAAAAGAATCGAATCGAATCAAAAAGAATCGAATTGAATAGAAAAGAATCGATTCGAATAGAAAATAATCGATTCGAATCAAATCGAACATAATCGAATTGATCAAATCCAAAATTATCGATCGAATCGAAAATAATCGAATCGAATAGAAAATAATAGAATCAAAATGAAGCGAATCGACCCAAATCGAAAATAATCGAATCGAATCAAAAAGAATCAAATCGAATCGAAAGTAATCTAATCGAATCTAATAGAAAATAATCAAATCGAATCGAATCAAAAATAATTGAAACGTATCAAATCAAATCTAATCGAAAATAATCAAATTGAATCGAATCGAAAATAATTGAATCGAATCAAATTGAAACGAAAATAAACGAATCGAATCAAATCGAATCGACAATAATCAAATCGAATGGAATTGAAGTGAATTGAAAATAATCGAATCGAATGGAATCGAATTGAATCGAAAAGAAACGAAACGAATTGAATAGAAAATAAAGGAATCAAATTGAATAGAATAGAATAGAATCGAAAATAATTGAATCGAGAATAATCAAATAGAATCGAGAAGCCTCAATCGATTCGAAAACAATCGAATTGAATCGATAATAATCAAATCGAAAAGAATCGAATCGATTCAAATTGAAAATAATCAAATCAAATCGAAAAGAATTGAATCTAATCGAAAAGAATCGAATCGAATCGAAAATAATCGAATCAACTCGAATCGAATAAAAAATATTCGAATCAAATCGAATTGAAACGAAAATAATCGAATCGAATCGAATCCAATCGAAAATAATTGAATGGAATCCAATCGAATTGAATCGAAAAAAATCGAATCGAATGGAATCGAATCGAATCGAAAGGAATCGAATTAAATTGAATAGAAAATAATGGAATAGAATAGGATAGAATAGAATCGAAAATAATCGAATTGAAAATAATCGAATTGAATCGAAGACTCAATCGAATTGAAAATAATCGAATCGAAAAGAATCGAATCAATTTAAATTGATAATCGAATCAAATCGAAAAGAATCAAATGGAAAAGAATCGAATCAAATAAAAAATAATCGAATCGACTCGAATCGAACTGAAAATTACGACTCAAATCGAAAATAATCGAATCGAAAGGAATCGAATCAAAAATAACCGAATCGAATCGAATCGAATTGAATAAATACTAATGAATCGAATCGAATCGAACTGAAAATAATTGAATCGAATCGAATTGAAATGAATCGAATTGAAAAAAATTGAATCGGGATCCCTGGGTGGTGCAGTGGTTTGGCACCTGCCTTTGGCCCAGAGCGTGGTCCTGGATATCTGGGATCAAGTCCCACGTCAGGCTCCCGGTGCATGGAGCCTGCTTATCCCTTTGCCTGTGTCTCTGCCTCTCTCTCTCTCACTGTGTGCCTATCATAAATAAATAAAATTTAAAAAAATAAAAAAAATCGCATCGAATCAAATATAATCAATTCACATCGAATCGAATCGAAAATAATAGAATGGAATGGAATCGAAAATAATCTAATTGAATCAAAAATAATCGAATCGAATAGAAAATAATCGAATCGAAAAGAATGGAATCGATTCGAAAAGAATCGAATCTAATCGAAAAGAATCGAATCGAATCCATTCGAATCAAATCGAATCGAAAAGAGTTGAATCGAGAATAAACGAATCAAATCAATTAATCAAATCGAATCGAATCGAAAATAATCGAATAGAATCGAATAGAATCAAATCGAAAATAATTGAAATGAATTGAATTGAAAATAATCGAATCGAATCAAATAGAATCGAAAATAATCGAATCGAAACGAATCGAATGGAAAATAAATCGAATCGAATTGAAACGAAAATAATCGAATTGAATCAAATCGAATCGAAAAGAATCGAATCGAATCAAATCAAAAATAATCGAATCGAATCGAATCAAAAAGAATCGAATAGAATCAAATCGAATCAAAAATAACCGAATCGAATCGAATCGAATTGAATAAATAATAATCAAATCAAATCGAATCGAAAATAATTGAATCGAATCGAATCTAAAGGAATCTAATTGAAAATCGAATCGAATCGAATATAATCGATCCGCATCAATGCGAATAGAAAATAATAGAAACAAATGGAAACGAAAATAATTGAATTGAATCAAAAATAATCGAATCAATTCGAAAATAATCGATGTGAAAATAATCAAATCGAAACGAAAAGAATCGAATCCATTCGAATCTAATCCAATCGAAAAGAATTGAATCCAATCGAAAAGAATTGAATCGAGTCACAACGAATCGAATCGTGAATAAACAAATCGAATCAATTATTCAAATCGAATCGAATCGAAAATAATCGAATAGAATCGAATTTAATCAAATAAAAAATAATTGAAATGAATCAAAACGAATTGAAATAATCGAATCGAATCAAATTCAATCGAAAATAATCGAATCGAATGGAATGGAAAATAATTGAATCGAATCGAGTTGAAACGAAAATAATCGAATCGAATCATATCGAATCGAAAAGAATCGCATTGAATCGAATCAAAAATAATCGAATCAAATCGAATCAAAAAAATCGAATCGAATGGAATCGAAAACAATTGAATAGAATCGAATCGAATAAAAAAATCGGTCGAAAAAAAATCGGTCGAATTGAATCGAATCAAAAATAACCAAATCGAATCGAAATGATTAAATAATAATTGATTCGAAACGAATTGAATCGAAAATAATTCAACCGAATCGAATCAAAAGGAATCGAATTTAAAATAATCAAATCAAATCGAATCGAATATAATTGATTCGTATCGAATCGAATTGAAAATAATAGAATCAAATGGAATCGAAAATAATCGAATTGAATCGAAAATAATCGAATGGAATAGAAAATAATCTATTCGAAAAGAATCACATCGATTCGAAAAGAATCGAATCGAATCGAAAAGAATCGAATCGAACGGAATCGAATCGAATCGAAAATTATCGAATCAAAAATAATCGAATCAACTTGAGAAGACTCGATCGAATTGAAAATAATCGAATCAAATCGAAAAGACTCGATCGAATCGAAAATAATCGAATCGAATAAAAAATAATAGAATCAATTTGAATCGAAAAGAATCGAATCAAATCGAAAAGAATCGAATTGAATCGAAAATAATTGAATTGACTCGAATTGAATTGAAAATAATCGAATCGACTTGAATCGAATCGAAAATAATAAAATCGCATCAAATCAAATAAAAAATAATCGAATCGAATCGAAACGAATATATAATAATCGAATCGAATCGAAAATAATTCAATCGAATCGAATCGAAATGTATCGAATAGAAAATAATCGAATCGAATCGAATAGAAAATAATCGATTAGCATCAAATCGAATTGAAAGTAATACAATCGAATTGAATCAAAAGAATCAAATCGAATTGAAGAGAATCAAAGAGAATCGAAAAGAATTGAATCGAATCCATTCGAATCGAATAGAAAATAATCAAATTGAATCAAATCGAATCGAATTGAAAATAATCAAATCGAAAATAATGGAATCTAATGAATCGAATCGAATCGAAAATAATTGAAATGAATCAAATCGAATTGAAAATAATCGAATCGAATTGAATGGAAAATAATCGAATCTATTCGAATCAAATTGAACCGAAAATAATCGAATTGAATGGAATCAAAGCAAATCGAAAAGAATCGAATTGAATTGAATAGAAAATAATGGAATAGAATAGAATAGAATTGAATCGAAAATAATCGAAACGAAAATAATCAAATCGAATCAAAAATAATCGAATCGAATCGAAAAGAATTGAATCGAAAAGAATTGAATTGATTCGAATTGAAAATAATCTAATGGAATCGAAAATCAAATCGAATAGAAAATAATCGAATCAAATCGAAAATAATCGAATAAAAAATAATCAAATTGAATCAAATCATATCGAAAAGAATCGCATAGAATCGAATTGAAAAGAATCGAAAAGAATCGAATCGAATAGAATAGAATCGAAAAGAAACGAATCAAAAACTATCGAATCGAAATGAAAAAAATTGAATCGAATCGAATAAAAAATCGAATCGTATCGAATCGATTTGAAAAAAATAGAATAGAATCGAAAAAGATCGAATCAAATCTAATCGAAACGAAAGGAATCAAATCGATTCGAAAAGAATCTAATGAAATCGAATCGAAAAATTGAAACAAATCAAATAAAGAATAATCGAATCGGAAAAAATCAAATCAAATCGAATCAAATCAAAAAGAATCTAATCGAAATTGAATCGAAAAGAATCGAATCGATTTGAATCGAAAAGAATCGAATAGAATCGAAAAGAAATGAATTGAAAACTATCTAATCGAAATGAAAATCGAATCGAATTGAATCGAAAAGAATCAAATTGATTCGAAAAGAATCTAATCAAATGAAATCGAAAAGAATCGAAGCAAATCAAGTAAAGAATCAGAAAAAATCGAATCGAATCAAATGGAAAATAATCAAATCGGAAAGAATTGAATTGAATAGATTCGAATTGAATCGAATCGAATGAAAAGAATCGATTCGAATCGAAAATAATCTATTCGAATCGAATCGAATAGAAAATAATCGAATCGAATCGAATCAAAAAAATCGAATTGAATCGACACGAATTGAATTGAAAAAATCGAATAGATTCGAATCGAATCGAATCAAATAAAAAATAATCGAATCGAATCGAATCAAAACGAACCGAATTGAAAATAATCGAATTGAAACGAATAGAATCGAAAATAATCAAATCAAATCGAATTGAAATTAATCAAATCGAAATTAATCAAATCGAATCGAAACGACTAGAAATGAATCGAATTGAATCGAAAAAAATCGAATCAAATTGAATCGAATCGAAAATAATCAAATTGAATCAAAACGAATTGAATCAAATCGCAACGAATTGAAAAAAATGGAATCGAATCGATTCGAAAAGAAAGAAATGTGAATCAAAAAACTCAAATCGAAAAGAATGGAATCGAATCGAATTGAAAAAAAACAAATCGAATCGGACCGAATCAAAAGAATCGAATCGAATGGAAATGAAGAGAATCGAATCGAATCGAAAAGAATCGGATCGAATCGAATTGTATTGAAAAGAAAGGAATTCAAATCGAAAAGACTCGAATAGAAAGATTCGAATTGAATCGAATCGAAAAGAATCGAATCGAATAGAATCGAAAAGAAACGAATCGAAAAATATCGAATCGAAATGAAAAAAATTGAAACGAATCAAAACGAAAAAAATCGAATCGAATCGAATGAGATACAATCAAATTGAATCCAATCGAAAAGAATCGAAACAAATCAAAGAAGAATCGAATCGTATCGAAAAAAATTGAATCAAATCGAATCGAATCGAAAATATTTGAATCGAATCAAATGGAATCGAAAAGAATCAAATCGAAATTGAATCAAAAAGAATAAAAAAGTATCGAATCGAATCAAATCGAAAAGAAACGAATCAAAAACTATCGAATTGAAAAGGAAAAAATCGAATCGAATCAAATCGGAAAAATCGAATTGAATCCAATAGAATCTAAAAGGATAGAATTGAAACGAAAAAGATCGAATCGAATCGAATCGAAAAGAATCAAATCGAATTGAATCGAGTCAAATCGAAAAGAATCTACTTGAATATAATCGATTTGAAAAGAATTGAATCGAATAGAATCGAAAAGAAACGAATCCAAAACTATCGAATCGAAATGAAAGAAATCGAATTGAATCGGAAAAATAGAATCGAATCCAATAGAATCGAACAGGATAGAATCAAAAGGAAAAAGATCGAATCAAATTGAAAAGAATCGAATCGATTCGAAGAGAATCGAATCAAATCGAATCGAAAAGAATCTAAACAAATCAAATAAAGAAGAATCGAATCGAAAAAATAGAATTGAATCGAAAAGAATGAAATTGAATTGAAAATCGAATCGAATTGAATCGAAAAGAATCAAATTGAAAATAATCGAATCGAATCAAATCGAAAATAGTCGAATCGAATAGATTCGAATTGAATCGAATCGAATGAAAAGAATCGAATCAAATCAAATTGAATCGAAAATACTTGAATCAAATCGAATCAAAACGAATCGAATCGAATCGAAAATAATCGAATCAAAATCGAATCAAAAAGAATCGAATCGAAATTGAATAGAAAATATCGAATCAAAAAGAATCGAAAAGATCAAATTGAATAGAATCGAAAAGAAACGAAGTGAAAACTATCGAATCGAAACGAAAAAAATCGAATCGAATCAAATTGAAAAAATCGACTCAAATTGAAAAGAATACAATCGAATCGAAAAAGATCGAAACAAATTGAATCGAAAAGAATCGAATCGAAATTGAATCGAAAATATCAAATCAAATCGAATGGAAAAGAATCTAATTGAATAGAATCGAATAGAAACGAAGCAAAAACTATCGAATCGAAATGAAAAAAATCGGATCGAATCAAATCGAAAAAATCGAGTCGAATTGAAAAGAATACAATCGAATCGAAAAGAATCAAAACAAATCAAATAAAGAAAAATCGAATCGAAACAAATCTAATCTAATCGAAAAAACTCGAATCGAATTGATACGAAAAGAATCGAATTGAAAAGAATCGAATCGAAAAGAATCGACTCGAATATAATAGATTCGAAAAGAATCGAATCGAATCAAAAAGGATCGTATCGAATTGAATCAGGTCGAAAAGAATCGAATTGAATCGAATCTGATCGAAAAGAATGGAATCGAATCAAATCAAATTAATAAATCGAATCGAACCGAATTGAAAAGGATCGAATTGAATCAAAAAGAATTGATTCGAAAAGAAAGGAATAGAATCGATAGAATCGAATTGAATCGAATCGAATTGAAAAGAATCGGATCGAATCAAATCGAAAAGAATCGAATCAAATCGAATCGAACAAAATCAAATCGAATCAAATCGAAAATATTCGAAACGAATCGAATTGAAAAAATTGAATCGAATTGAATTGTATCAAAAAAGAATCGAATCGAATCGAAAATATTCAAATCGAATGCAATTGAAACGAAAAGAATCGAATCGCTTCAAATCTAAAAGAATTGAATCGAATCGAAAAAAATCGATTTGAATTGAATCGATTTGAATCAAAAAGAATCGAATCGAATCAAATAGAGAACAATCAAGTCGAATCGAATCAATTGAAAAGAATCGAATCGAAAACAATGGAATCGAATCAAATTGAATCGAAAAGAATCGAATCGAATCAAAAAAATCGAATCGAATCGAATTGAATCAAAAGAATCGAATTGAATTGAAAAGAAATGAATCGAAAAAAAGAATCGAATCGATTGAATTATCGAAAAGAATCGAATCGAATTAAAAAAATCGAATTTAATCGAATAGAAAAGAATCGAATCGAATCGAAAAGAAATGAATCGAATTGAATTAAGAAGAATCGAATCGATCTAATCAAAAAGAATCAAATCGAATCAAATCAAAAAGTATCGAACATAATTGATAAACATCGAATCAAATTGAATCAAAATCATCGAATCTAAATGAATCGAAAAGAATAAAATAGAATCGAAAAGAATTGAATAAATTTGAATCAAAAAGAATCGAATCGAATCCAAAAAAATCAAATCGAATCGAAAAAAATCAAATCGAATCGAATCATAACAGATCACATATAATCGAATCAAAAAGATCGAATCAATCGAATCGAAGAGAATCGAATCAAATTGAATCGAATCAAACAGATTTGAAATGAATCGAATCGAAAATATTCGAATCAAATGAAATCAAATCGAAAAGAATCGAATCGATTTGAAAAAATCAAATTGAATCAAATCAGATCGAAGGAATCGAATTGAATCGAATCTGATCGAAAAGAATCGAATCGAATCAAAAAATCAAATCGAACCGAATTGAAAAGGATTGAATCGAGTAGAAAAGAATTGTATTGAAAAGAAACGAGTCGAATCGATAGAATCGAATTGAATCAAATCGAATTGAAAAGAATGGTATCGAATCAAATCGAAAAGAATCGAATCAAATCAAATCGAACAGAATCGAATCAAATAGAATCAAAAATATTCGAATTGAATCGAATCGAATCGAAAAAAATTGAATTGAATTGAATCGTATCAAAAAGAATCGAATCAAATCGAAAATATTCGAATCGAATGGAATCGAAACAAAAAGAATCGAATCGCTTTAAATCGAAAAGAATTGAATTGAATCGAAAAGAATCAAATCGAATCGATTTGAATCAAAAAGAATCAAATCGAATCGATTTGAATCAAAAAGAATCAAATCGAATTAAATCGAAAAGAATTGATTCGATTCGAATCAAAAAGAATCGAATCAAATCGAAAACAATCAAGTTGAATCGAATCATAAAGAATCGAATCGAATTGTAACAGATCACATTGAATCGCATCAAAAAATTGAATCGAAAAGAATCGAATCAAATTGAATCAAATCGAAAAATTCGAATCGAATTGAACCAAAAGAATCAAATCGAATTTAATCGAATTGAACAGAATTGAAATGAATCGATTCGAATCGAAAATATTCAAATCGAATGAAATCGAATCAAAAAGAATGGAATTGAATCAAAAAGATTTAAATAGAATCAAGAAGAATCAAATCGAATCAAAAAGATTTAAATCGAATCGAGGGATCCCTGGGTGGTGCAGCGGTTTGGTGCCTGCCTTTGACCCAGGGCGTGATCGTGGAGAACCGGGATCGAATCCCACATCAGGCTCCCGGTGCATGGAGCCTGCTTCTCCCTCTGCCTATGTCTCTGCCTCTCTCTCTCTCTGTGACTATCATAAATAAGTTAAAATAAATAAATAAAAATAAATCGAATTGAGAAGAATTGAATCGAATCGAAAAGAATTGAATCAAATAGTATCGAATCGAAAAGAATCGAGTCGAAAAGAAACGAATCTAATAAAAAACAATCGAATCAAATTGAAAAGAATCAAATCGAATTGAATCGAATCGAAAAATTCCAATCAAATCGATTCGAAAGAATCAAAAAGTATCGATTTGAATAAAAAAGAATCGAATTGAACTGAAAAGAAACGAATCAAATCGAATCAAAAAGAGTAGAATCGTATTTAATTGAATGGAATTGACTCGAAAAGGATTGAATTGAATAGAAAATATTCGAATTGAAAAGAATCGAATCGCTTCGAATTGAAAAGAATCAAATAGAATCGAATCGAAAAGAAACTAAACGTTGAATTGAAAAGAATTGAATCCAATTGAGAAGAATCGAATCAAAAATAATCCAATTGAATCGAATAGAATTGAATCGAATGGAATAAAAAATTCTCGAATCGAATCAAAAAGAATCAAATCGAATTGAAAAGAATCGAATTGAATTGAAAACAATCGAGTCGAATCGAATCAATTCGAATGAAAAAAATCGAATTGAATTGAATCAAATGGAAAAGAATCGAATCGAATAAAAAATTGAATCGAATAGAAAAGAATTGAATCGAATCAAGGAGAATCGAATCACATCGAATCCAAAAGAATCGAATTGAATTGAATACAACCGAATCGAAAAGAATCGAATTGAATTAAATCTAATCGGAAAAATTGAATCAAATGGAACTGAATGGAATCGAAAAGAATTGAATCGAATTGATATGAAAAGAATCGAATAGAATCAAATCGAAAACAATCGAATCAAAAAGAATTGAATCGAAACGAAAAAAATCTAATAAAATCGAAAAGACTCGAATCGAATCCAATCAGAAAGAAACGAATCAAATCGAAAAGAATTGAATCGAATCGAAATGAATCGAAAAGAATCGAATCGAAAAGAATCGCAAAGAATCAAAACAAATTGAATCAAAAATAATCGAGTCCAATAGAAAACATTGAATCGAAACGAATGGAACTGAAAAGAATAGAATCAAATTGAATCGAAAAGAATCGAATTGAAAAGAAATGAATCGAATCAAAAGAATCGAAACGAATCGAAAAGAATCGAATCGAATCGAAAAGAACCGAAATGAATCAAATCGAAAAGAATCGAATAGAAAAGAATCTCGTCGAAAAGAATCGAGTCGAATCAAGTAGAATCAAATGGAAAAGATTCAAATCGATTCGAATTGAATCTAAAGTATTGAATTGAAACGAATTGAATTGAAAGAATCGAATTGAATCGAATAGAAAAGAATCAAAACATATCGAATCGAATAGAAAAGATTCAAATCTAATCGAATCAAAAAGAATCAAATCGAATCGAAGAGAATCGAAACAAATCGAAAAGAAAGGAATTGAATTGAATCGAATCAAAAAGAATCCAATGGAATTGAATAGAAAGAATCGAATTGAATTGAATCGAATCGAATCAAATCAAATCAAATAAAAAAGAATCCAATTGAATCAAAAATATTTGAATCAAATCGAATCGAATCAAAAAGAATCAAATCGAATTGAATCGAAAAGAATTGAATCGAAAAAATAAGAATCGAATCGAATTGAAAAGTATTGAATCAAATCGAAAAGAATTGAAACTAATTGAAAAGAATGGAATCTAATTGAATCGACAAGAATCGAATGGAATCAAATAGAAAGAATCGGATCGAACTGAATCATACCGAATCGAATCAAATTCTTTGATTCTTTGATTCTTTCGATTCGATTCTTTTTGATTCAATTTGATCAATTCTATTATTTTCGTTTCTATTTGATTTGATTTGATTTGATTATTTTCGATTCGATTTGATTATTTTCGATTCGAATCGATCTTTTCAATTCCATTATTTTCGATTTGATTTGATTATTTTTGATTCAATTTGATTGTATTATTTTTGATTCGATCTGATTCTATTCGATTATTTTCAATTAGATTCGATTCGATTTGATGGGATTCCATTATTTTCAATTTGATTCTATTCTATTCGATTCGATTATTTTTGATTCGATTGGATTTGATTCGATTATATTCAGTTCAATTCGATTCGATTATTTTCGATTCGATTTGATTCGATTTTTTCGATTCGATTCGATTCTTTTCGATTCTATTCTATTCGATTTGATTCGATTCCATTCAATTTGATTTTTTTCGATTGGATTCAATTCTTTCGATTCTATTCTTTAGGTTAGATTCAATTTGATTTGATTCTGTTCGATTCAATTCGATTCTTTTTGATTCGATTCGATTTTTTTTCGATTTAATTCGATTCTTTTTGATTCGGTTTCTTTCTATTCTTTTCGAATAGATTCGATTCTCTTCGATTTGATTCAATTCGATTCTTTTCCATTCGATTCGATTCTTTTTGATTCGATTTCTTTCGATTCTTTTCAATTCGATTCGATTTGATTTGATTCGATTCTTTTCGATTCGATTCTTTTCGATTCAATTCGATCATTTTCGATTCAATTTGATTCGATTATTTTAGATTCTATTCGATTCATTTCGATTCAATTCGATTTGATTCCTTTCAATTCAATTCGATTCTTTTCTATTTTCTTCGATTCGATTCATTTCGATTCGATTGCATTCGATTTTTTTCGATTCGACTAGATTCTACTCGTTTCGATTCTTTCGATTCGATTCATTTCTATTCAATTATTTTCTATTCAATTCTATTTGATTCTTTTCGATTCGACTCTTCAATTCGATTAATTTGGATTCAATTCTTTTTGATTCGATTTGATTCGATTCAATTCGATACTTTTCGATTTCATTCTTTTCAATACGATTCGATTCTATTCGATTCTTTTCTATTTGATTTGATTCTTTTCAATTCGATTCAATTCATGTGGGAACGAGAGTCACCAGGTCCAGGTGAGACCCAGGTGGGGACCACAGTCACCAGGTCCAGATTGAGGCCTAGGTGGGGGGCCCAGAGTCATCAGGGCCAGGTGAGGCCAAAGTGTGTAGCAAAGTTATCAGGTCCAGGGGAGTCCTACGTGGGAACCAGTCACCTCGTCCAGGTGAGGTCCACAAGAGTAGTGCCTCCAAGATCAATCCTGCGATTTCCTAGTAATTCCTGTCTTAGACTGGTGCTACATACTAAGTTCCATACTAGCTAATTGAACCCTGCATCCAACGGCAACTTACATCCGAGAGTTGGGCTCACACGCAGTCCCTCACAGTTCCACACTGCCTGCAGAATGTCTTTCCAACGTCTTCACCAGAGACGCTTGTCAGAAGCTTGTGAGACGCAAGTGGAATAATGCAGGCCTGG
>CM052489.1:38009694-38036380 GCA_028533335.1 Chrysocyon brachyurus
GTATTCTTGGAACCTCCTGAGTTAGAATACTGCTGCGTTCTCAGGGCCAGAAGAATGCAGCTAGTTGAAAGCTGGCTTCTAGACATGCTTCCTTGTGAGAGTTGAGGTGAGGGCAGGACCCTCCCGCTACCTGACTGCCTGTAGACATAGGTCCTAACATCCTTATGTTAGGTGCTGGAAGAGGTTGTGAAAAGCATGTAGACGTTTCAGGCTTGTAGGCACGTGTAACTGAGTTCAATACAGCGATTTCCAACAGCCTTGTTCAATTAAAGTGTAGCTAGGTTCTAACTCCCATAAGAGTGGTTAGCAGACATCTGCCCGCAAAGCATACACGCTTCTCAGAGTTGAGCTTATGGCCTGTACCTCCCACAATCTGACGGCCTGTACGGATCGCTTCCACAGCATTCTGTTCTATGCGGGACAGTAGCGGAGTGAGAACCAAGAGTCTGCATTGTCAATTTCACAACTACCGGACACCTGCCTCCAAGTGATTTGATTCAATTCACCTGCCTTTGGATGAGCTTATGGCTTGTTCCTCCCACATGCTGACCGCCTGTACCTTTCACTTCGAAAGGACGTCGTTCAATACGGGACACAAGTTTTGTGAGAGGCAAGTGTCTCCTAGCCCAATCCAAAGACTTCTGAGTAATTCCTTCCTCAGAAGGGAGCTACATACTAACTTCCAAACCTGAGTACCTAGTTGAAAGCTGTCTCTCTGGGGAACTTCCTTCTGAAAGATGAGCTGACACGCCGTCCTTCGCAGTTCCACACGGCCTGCAGATGGAGTTACGAACATCCTCACTAGACATGGTTGTCACAAGCTCATGGGACGCAAGGGGCAAGCTGCAGGCTTCAACGGTTGTGTCTCCAGGTGCAGTAGAGCTTTATTCATGGAACGACCTGACTTCCAATGCTGTAAAGTTTGGGTTAGGTTACGGGTTAGGGTTAGGGTTAGGGTTAGGGTTAGGGTTCAGGTTAGGTTAGGGGTAGGTTTAGGGTTAGGGGTAGGCTACGGGTTAGGGTTAGTGTTAGGTTATGGGTTAGGTTACGGGTTAGGGTACGGGTTAGGTTACGGATTAGGGTATGGGTTAGTGTTAGGGTTAGGGTACGGGTTAGGGTTAGGGTTAGGTTTAGGGTATGGCTTAGGGTTCGGTTTAGGTTTATGGTTAGGGTTGGGGTACTGGTTAGGGTTAAAGTTAGGGTACTGTTTAGGGTTAGGGTTAGGGTTAGGTTACGGGTTAGGGTTAGGGATAGGGTAAGGGTTAAGGTTAGGATTAGGTTAGGTTTAGGGTTAGGATTAGGGATTGGGTTTCGTTAGGTTTAGGGTTGGGTAAGGTTAGGGTTAGGGTACGGGTTAGAGTTTGGGTTAGGGTATGGGTGAGGGATAGGGTAAGCGTTAGGGTACGGGTTAGGATTAGGGTACGGTTTAAGGTTAGTTTTAGGGTTAGGTTTAGGGTTAGGTTTAGGGTTAGGGTATGGGATAGGGTTAGGTTTAGGGTACTGTTCAGCGTTAGGGTTAGGGTTAGGTTACAGGTTAGGGTTACGGTTAGGGTTAGAGTATGGGTTAGGGTTAGAGTTAGAGTTCGGGTTATATTTAGGGTTAGGGTTAGGCTACGGGTTAGGGTTAGTGTTAGGGTTATGATTAGGGTTCTGTTTAAGCTTAGGTTTAGGGTACAGATTAGGGTTAGGGTACAGGTTAGGGTTAGGGTACGGTTTAGAGATATGGTATGGATTATGGTATGGGTTAGGGTACTGGTAACAGTTAGGGTTTGGGTTAGGTTTAGGGTACGGGTTAGGGTTAGGTTTAGGGTTAGAGTTAGGGTACAGGATAGGGTTAGGTTTAGGGTTAGTGTTAGGGTTTGGGTTAGGGTACAGGTTAGGGTTAGGGTTAGGGTACTGTTTAGGGTTAGGGTTAGGTTTAGGTTACAGGTTAGGGTTAGGGTTAGGGTAGGTTACGGTTAGGGTTAGTGTTAGGGTTAGGTTTCGGTTAGGGTTAGGGTTAGGGGTAGGGTTAGGTTTTAGGGTTAAGGTTAGGGTTAGGGTACTGTTTAGGGTTAGGTATAGTGTTAGGTTTAGTTTACGGGTTAGGGTTAAGGTTAGGGTTAGGTTATGGGTTAGGGTTAGGGTTCGGGTTAGGGTATGGGATACATTTAGGGTTAGGGTTTGGGAATGGGTTAGGGTTGGGGTTAGGCTTAGGGTACGGGTTCAGGTTAGGGTTAGGGGTGGGGTATGGGTTTGTTTATGGGTTAGAGTACGGGTACGGTTATGGGTTAGTGTACAGGTTAGTGTTAGGGTTCGGGTTAGGGAACGGGATAGGATTAGGGTTTGGGTATGGGTTAGGGTACAGGTTAGGTTACGGTTTAGGGTTAGGGTACAGGTTAGAGTTAGGGTTCAAGTTAGGGTTGGGGTTAGGGTTAGGTTTAGGGTAGGGTTAGGTTTAGGGTTACGGTACGGGTTAGCGTACGCATTAGGGTTAGGGTTAGGGTATGGGTTAGGGTTAGGGTACGGGAGAGTTAGTGTTAGAGTTAGGGTACGGGTTTGGGTTAGGGTTACGGTTAGGGTACAGCTTAGGGTTAGGTTTAGGGTTACGGTTAGGGTTAAGGTACACGTTAGGGTTAGGGTTAGGGTACTGTTTAGGATTAGGTTTAGTTTACGGGATAGGGTTAGGGTTAGGGTTAGTTTACGTGTTAGGGATAGGGTTTGGGTGAGGTTTAGGGTTAGGTACGGGTTAGGGTTAGTGTTAGGGTACCATTTAGGGTTAGTGTACAGGTTAGCATTAGGGTTGGGGTTAGCGTAAGGGTTAGGGCACGGGTTAGGATTAGGTTACGTGTTAGGGTTAGGGTACAGGTTAGGGTTAGGATACGGGTTAGGGTTAGTGTACGGGTTAGGGTTGGGGTTAGGGTATGGTTTAGGGTTAGGGTACGGGTTAGGGTTAGGGTATGGGTTACGGTTAGGGTTCGGTTAGGGTTAGGGTAAGGGTTAGGGTTAGGATTAAGTGTTGAGGTTAAGGGTTACGGATAGCGTTAGGGGTCAAGGTTAGGGGTTAGGGTTAGGGTACGGGTTAGGGTTAGGGTACAGGTTAGTGTTTGGGTGCGGGTAAGATTAGGGTTAAGGTACGGGTTAGGGTTAGGATACGGGTTAGGGTTAGTGTTAGGGTTAGGGTTAGGTTTAGGGTATGGGTTAGGTTTAGGGTATGGGTTAGGGTTAGGGTACGGGTTAGGGTTAGGGTTAGGGTACGGGTTAGGGTTAGGGTTAGGTTACAGGTTAGTGTATGGGTAAGGTTTCGGGTTAGGTTTCGGGTTAGGTTTAGGGTTAAGGTTAGGGTTAGTGTTAGGGTTAGGGTTAGGGTTAGGGTTAGGGTTAGGGTTAGTGTGAGGGGTTAGGGTTAGTGTTAGGGTTAGGGGTTAGGGTTAGGTTTAGGTTTAGGGTTAGGGTTAGGGTTAGGGTACGGGTTACGGTTAGAGTACGGGTTACGGTTAGGGTTAGGGAACTGGTTAGGGTTAGGGTTAGGGTACTGGTTAATGTACTGGTTAGGGTACTGGTTAGGTTTAGGGTATGGTTTAGGGTTATGGTTAGTGTAAGGGTTAGGGGTAGGGTTACTGTATGGGATAGGGTTAGGTTATGGGTTAGGGTTAGGGTTAGGGTTAGTGTTAGGGTTAGGTTTAGGGTACGGGTTAGAGTTAGGGTATAGGTTAGGATTAGGTTTAGGTTACGGTTGAGCATTAGGGTTAGGGTACGGGTTAGTGTATGGGTTAGGTTTCATGTTAGGTTTAGGGTTAGGTTTAGAGTTAGGGGTTAGGGTTAGTGTTAGGGTTAGTGTTAGGTTTAGGGTTAGGGTTAGGGGTTAGTGTTAGGTTTAGGGTTAGGGTTAGGGTTAAGTGTTAGGTTTAAGGGTTAGGGATAGTGTTAGGGTTAGGGTTAGGGTTGGGGTTAGGGGTAGGGTTAGGGTTAAGGGTTAGTGTTAAGCGTTAGGTTTAGGGTTAGGGTTAGGGGTTAGGGGTTAGGTGTTAGGGTTAGTGTTAGTGTTAGGCTTAAGGTTAGGGCTTAATGTTAGGGTTAGGGGTTAGGGTTAGGGTTTGGGTTAGTGTTAGGATTAGGGTTAGGGTTTAGGGTTAGGGTTAAGGGTTAGGGTTAGGTTTAGGGTTAGTGGTTAGGGGTTCAGGTTAGGGGTAGGGGTAGGGGTTAAGGTTAGGGTTAGGGGTTAGGGTTAGGTTTTGGTTTTGGTTTAGGGTTAGGGTTATGGGTTAGGGTTTAGTGTTAGGGTTAGGTGTTAGGGTTAGGGTAGAGGTTAGGGTTATGGTTTTGGTTAGGTACGTGTTAGGGTTAGGGTTAGGATACGGGTTAGGGTACAGGTTAGGGTACGGGTTAGTGTTAGAGTACTAGTTAGGGTTAGGGTTAGGGGACGGGTTAGTGTACGGGTTAGGGTCCGGGCTTAGGGTTAGGGTACGGGTTAGGGTACGGGTTAAGGTAAGGGTTAGGGTACGGGTTAGGGTTGGGGTACAGTTTAGTGTTAGGGTACCTGTTAGGGTTAGGGTATGGGTTAGGGTTAGGGTACGGCTTAAGTTTAGGGTTAGGGTTTAGTGTTTGGGTTAGGTTTAGGGTTTAGGTGTTAGGGTTAGGGTTAGTATTACAGTTAGGGTTAGGGTTAAGGGTTAGGGTTAAGGGTTAGGGTTAGGATAGGTTTAGTGTTAGGGGTTAGGGGTTAGGGTTAGGGATTTGATTCGTTTCGATTCTTTTCGGTTCGATTCGATTCGATTCAATTGTTTTCGATTCGAATCAATTCGATTCAATTCTTTTCAATTCGATTCTTATAGATTCAATTTTTTCGATTCTATAGATTCTTTTCTATTCGATTCAATTTGATTCGATTATTTTCGATTCGATTCGAGTCTTTTTGATTCGATTCGTTTCGATTCGATTCTTTTCAGTTCGATTCGATTCAAATCTTTTCGATGCGATTCAATTCGATTCTTTACGATTCGATTCAATTCTTTTCAATTCGACCTGATTTTTTCGATTCGATTTGATTCTTTTCCATTCGATTTGATTCGATTCTATTCTTTTTGATTCGATTCTCTTCTCTTCGATTCGATTCTATTCTTTTTGATTCAATTCGATTTTTTCGATTCGATTTGATTCCTTTCGATTCGATTCAATTCGATTCAAATCTTTTGTTTCGATTCGATTCTATTCGATTCTTTTCGATTTGATTCAGTTTTTTTCAATTAGATTCGATTCTTTTCTATTTTATTCAATTCGATTCGATTCGATTCAATTCTGTTCGATTCGATTCGATTCGATTCAATTCGATTCGATTTGATACTTTTCGATTCGATTCTTTTCAGTTCGATTCGATTCTTTTCGAGTTGATCGATTATTTTCAATTCATTTCGATTCAATTATTTTCGATTCGATGCGAATTGATTATTTTTGATTCGATTTGATTCGATTCAATTATTTTCGATTGGATTATTTTCGATCGATCTGATTATTTTCGATTTGATTCGATTATTTTTGATTCAATTCGATTGGATTATTTTCGATTTGATTCGATGCGAATCAATTATTTTCTATTCAATTTGATTCGATGCAATTATTTTCGATTCAATTCAAATCAATTTGATTATTTTGATTCGATTTGATTGGATTTGATTCGATTATTTTCCATTCGATTCAATTATTTTTGATTCGATTCGAATCTTTTCTATTCAATTCGATTATTTTCAATTCAATTCGGTTCGATTCAAATCGATTATTTTCGATTCAATTCGATTTGATTCGGTTCGATTATTTTCGATTCAATTCAATTATTTTTGATTCAATTCGATTCGATTCGATTACTTTCGATTCGATTTGATTCGATTCGATTCTTTTCTATTTGATTTGATTGTTTTCTATTCAAATCAATTCGATTCTTTTCGATCAATTTGATTATTTTCGATTCGATTCGATTATTTTCAATTCAATTCGATTGGATTATTTTCGATTTGGTTTGATGTGAATCGATTATTTTCGATTCAATTCGATTCAATGCAATTATTTTCGATTCAATTCAAATAAATTTGATTATTTTTTATTCGATTTGATTGGATTCGATTCGATTATTTTCGATTCGATTCAATTATTTTTGATTCGATTCGATTCTTTTCTATTCAATTCAATTATTTTCGATTCAATTCGGTTCGATTTGGTTCGATTATTTTCGATTCGATTCGATTTGATTCGGTTTGATTATTTTCGATTCGATTCGATTATTTTTGATTCAATTCAATTCGATTCGATTATTTTTTATTTGATTCGATTTGATTATTTTCGATTCAATTCAATTCGATTATTTTCGATTTGATTTGATTCGATACGAGTCGATATTTCGATTTGATTCGATTCGATTATTTTCGATTCGATTTGGTTCGATTATTTTTTACTCAATTCGATTTGATTCGATTATTTTCAATTTGATTAGATTCTTTTCGATTCGATTTTATTGTTTTCATTTCCATTCTATTTGATTGTTTTTGATTCGATTGACTCAATTCGATTATTTTCGATTCGATTCTATTCTCTTCATTTCCATTCTTTTCGATTCGAATAATTGAATCGAATCGAATTGAAAAGATTTGATTCGAATCGAATAGAAAAGATCGAATCAAATCAAATCGAAAAGAATCTTATCGAATCAAATCGAAAAGAATCGAATTGAATAAAAAAGAATCAAAACGAATTGAAAAAAATCGAATCGAATAGAAGTGAAAAGAATAAAATCGAATCAAATCGAAAAGAATCTAATCAAATCGATAAAAATCGAATTGAATTGAATTGAATCAAACAGAATCAAATCGAATGACATCAAAAAAGCGAATCGAAAAGAATCAATGCAGTTGAAAAGAATCGAATCGAATTGAATCAAATTGAAAAGAATCGAAACAAATCAAAAAGAATCGAAACAAATTGAAAAAGATTCGATTTGATTCGATTCGATTAATTTCGATTCAATTTGATTATTTTTGATTCGATTCGATTCTTTTGGATTCGATTATTTTAGATTCGATTCATTTATTTTCGATCAATTCGATTATTTTCGATTCAATTTGATTAGATTATTTTCGATTCGATTCGATTCAATGATTCGATTAGATTATTATCGATTCGATTTGATCCAATTCTTTTTGATTTGATTCGATTATTTTCGATTCGATTATTTTCGATTCGATTTGAATATTTTCAATTCGATTCGGTTATTTTCGATTCAATTTGATTCGATTCTATTTGATTCAATGCGAATCGATAATTTTTTATTCGAATCAATTCGATGATTCGATTCAATTATTATCGATTCGATTTGATTCAATTCTTTTCGATTCAATTCGATTCGATTCTTTTCGATTTGATTTGATTCTTTCCTATTCAATACAATTCGATTCGATCCTTTTTAATTCTATTCGATTCTTTTCAATTCAATTCGATTCGATTCTTATATTCAATTCGATTCGATTTGATTCTTATATTCAATTCGATTTGATCTTTTTGATTTGATTCGATTCTCTTTGATTCGATTCGATTTGATTTTTTTTCGTTTCCATTCGATTGTTTTCTTTTTTTTAAATTATTTATTTATTTATGATAGTCACAGAGAGAGAGAGAGAGGCAGAGACATAGGCAGAGGGAGAAGCAGGCTCCATGCACCGGGAGCCTGATGTGGGATTCGATC
Organism: Chrysocyon brachyurus; assembly: GCA_028533335.1. Taxonomy (NCBI): domain Eukaryota; kingdom Metazoa; phylum Chordata; class Mammalia; order Carnivora; family Canidae; genus Chrysocyon; species Chrysocyon brachyurus. Next base: position 38,017,403 of record CM052489.1, read on the forward strand.
CCGGGTCTCCAGGATCGTGCCCTGGGCCAAGGGCAGGCGCTAAACCGCTGCGCCACCCAGGGATCCCGTCCATTCGATAGTTTTCTATTCATTTTTCTTTTCTATTCGATTCGATTCGATTCTTTTCGATTCAATTCGATTCGATTCGAATCTTTCTATTTGAGTGTTTTTGATTTGAATTCCTTTCTTTTCGAATCGATTCGTTTCTTTTCAATTCGATTCAATTCGATTCTTTTTTATTCGATTCGATTTGATTCGATTATTTTCACTTCCATTCGATTAGATTCTTTTGATTCGGTGCTATTCGATTCGATTTTTTCGATTCGATTCGATTCGATTCTTTTCGATTCAAGTCTCTTCGGTTCAAATTTCTTTCTTTTCGAATAGATTTGATTCAATTCTTTTCGATTTGATTCAATTCGATTCTTTTTGATTCCATTCGATTCTTTATGATTTGATCTGATTCTTTTCAATTCAATTCGATTTGATTCTTTTCGATTCGATTCGATTCTTTTCTATTCGATTTGATTTGATTCGATTCAATTCTTTTTTATTTCATTTGATTATTTTCTCTTCGATACAATTCGATTTGAACCTTTTTTATTCTATTTGATTCGATTCTTATATTCGATTCGATTCGATCTTTTTCTTTTTGTTTTTTTTAATGTTTTTTAAGATTCGATCTTTTTCAATTCGATTTGATTCTCTTCAATTCGATTCGATTCAATTTGATTTTTTGTTTCCATTTGATAGTTTTCTACTCGTTTCTTTTCTATTCGATTCGATTCTTTTCTATTCGATTCGATTCGATTCGATTCGAATCTTTCTATTCGAGTGTTTTTTATTTGAATTCCTTTCTTTTCGAATCGATTCGATTCAATTCTTTTCTATTCGATTCAATTCGATTCTTTTTGATTCATTTTGATTCGATTCGATTATTTTCACTTCCATTCGATTCGATTCCTTTGATTTGGTGCGATTCGATTTGATTTTTTTATTCGATTCGATTCGATTCTTTTCGATTCGAGTATCTTCGATTCGAATTTCTTTCTTTTTGAATCGATTTGATTCCATTTTCGATTTGATTTGATTCGATTAGATTCTTTTCTATTCAATTCGATTCTTTTTGAGTCGATTCGATTCGAATCAATTCGGTTTTTTTCAAATCGATTCGATTTTTTTCGATTCGACTCTTCGATTCGATTCTTTTGATTCGATCCTTTTCGATTCGATTCGATTCTTTTCGATTCAATTCGATTTGATTCTTTTCGATTCGATTTGATTCTTTTCGGTTCGATTCGATTCGATTCTTTTCTATTCTTTTCAATTCAATTCGATTCGATTATTTTCGATTTGATTCAATTTGATTCGATTCATTTTTTTCGAATCGATTCAATTCTTTTTGATTCCAATCCTTTCGACTTGATTTATTTGGATTCAATTCTTTTCGATTCGATTAGGTTCTATTCTTTTCGATTCGATTCGATTCTTTTTGATTTGTTTCTTTTTGATTCTATTCGAATCTTTTCGATTCGATTAGATTCTTTTCGATTCAATTCGATTCGATTCGAAACTCTTCGATTCAATTCTTTTTGATTCGATTCGATTAGATTGTTTTCTATTCGATTTAATTCTATTCTTTTCGATTCGATTTGATTCTTTTCGATTCCTTTCGATTTTTTCCATTCGATTCTTTTTATTTGATTTGTTTCGATTATTTTCAATTCGATTCGATTCGATTTTTGTCAATTCGATTTGATTCTTTTTGATTCATTTCGAATCGATTCGATCCTTTTTGATTCGATTCGATTTTTTTCAATTTGATATGATTTTTTTCGTTTTGATATGATAGTTTTTGATTCGTTTCTTTTCAATTCCATTCGATTTGATTCTTTTTGTTTGGATTTGATTTGATTCAAATCTTTCTATTCGAGTTTTTTGCGATTCGAATTCCTTTCTTTTAGAATTGATTCTTTTCGATTCGATTCTTTTTGAATCTATTTGATTAGATTCTTTTCAATGCGATTCTTTTCGATTTGATTCGATTCGGTTCGTTTCTATTCGATTCGATTCTTTTCAATTCGATTCTATTCTTTTCGGTTCAATTCGATTTTTTTGATTCAATTCAATTCTTTTCGATTTGATTCGATTCTTTTCGATTCCATTCTTTTCCATTAAATACTTTTCGATTCGATTCGATTCTTTTCCATTCGATTTGATATTTTCGATTCGATTTGATTCTTTTTTATTAGATTTTTTTGATTCTTTTAGATTCGATTCGATTATTTTCACTTCCATTCGATTCGATTCTTTTGATTTGGTGCAATTCGATTCGATTTTTTTTGGTTCGATTCTATTCGATTCTTTTCTATTCGAATCTCTTCTATTCGAATTTCTTTCTTTTCGAATCGATTTGATTTGAATCTTTTCGATTTGATTCGATTCGATTCGATTCTTTTCGATTTGATTCGATTCGATTTGATTCTTTTCTATTCCATTTGATTCGATTCGATATTTTTCGATTCGATTTTATTCTTTTCGATTTGATTTGATTCTTTTCTATTCGATACAATTCGATTCGATCCTTTTCGATTCGATTCTATTCTTTTTGATTCGATTCGATTAGATTCTTATATTCGATTCAATTTGATCTTTTTCGATTCGATTCGATTCTCTTCGATTCGAATCAATTCGATTCGATGTTTTTCGTTTCCATTCAATAGTTTTCTATTCGTTTCTTTTCTATTCGATTCGATTCAATTCTTTTCGATTCGATTCGATTCGAATCTTTCTATTCGAGTATTTTTTATTTGAATTCCTTTCTTTTCAAATCGATTCGATTCTTTTTCATTCTATTCGATTCGATTCGATTATTTTCACTTCCATTCGGTTCGATTCTTTTGATTCGGTGCGATTCGATTCGATTTTTTTTGATTCGATTTGATTCAATTATTTTCGATTCGAGTCTCTTCGATTTGAATTTCTTCCTTTCGAATCGATTTGATTCGATACTTTTTGTTTCGATTCGATACTTTTCGATTCGAATCGATTATTTTTGATTGGATTCGATACTTTTCGATTCGATTTAATTCGATTCTTTTTAATTCTATTCTATTCGATTCGATTATTTTCACTTCCATTCGATTCGATTCTTTTGATTCGGTGAGATTTGATTCTATTTTTTTTATTCAATTCGAATCGATTCTTTTTGATTCGAGTCTCTTCGATTCGAATTTCTTTCTTTTCGAATCGATTTGATTCCATTCTTTTCGATTTGATTCGATTCGATTCTTTTCGATTCAATTCGATTCTTTTTGAGTCGCTTCGATTCGAATCAATTCGGTTTTTTCAAATCGATTCGATTTTTTTCGATTCGACTCTTCGATTCGATTCTTTTCGATTCGATTCAATTCTTTTGATTCGATCCTTTTCGATTCAATTCGATTCTTTTTGGTTCAATTCGATTCAATTCTTTTCGATTCGATTAGATTCTTTTCTATTCTTTTCAATTTGATTCGATTCGATTATATTCGATTCAATTCAATTCAATTCGTTTTTTTCGAATCGATTCAATTCTTTTAGATTCCACTCCTTTCGACTCGATTTATTTTGATTCGAATCTTTTTGATTCAATTAGATTCTATTCTTTTCGATTCGATTCGATTCTTTTTGATTTGTTTCTTTTTGATTCTCTTCGAATCTTTTCGATTCGATTAGATTCTTTTCAATTCAATTCGATTTTATTCGAAACTCTTCGATTCAATTGTTTTTGATTCGATTCGATTTGATTGTTTTAGATTCGATTCAATTCTTTTCGATTTGATTCGATTCTTTTCGATTCCTTTTGATTTTTTCAATTCGATTCTTTTTTATTTGATTTATTTGGATTCTTTTCTAATCGATTCGATTCTTTTCAATTCGATTCGATTCTATTTGATTCATTTCAAATCGATTCGATTCTTTTCGATTCGATTCGATTCGATTTTTTTCGATTCGATTTTTTTCATTTCGATATGATAGTTTTCGATTCGTTTCTTTTCGATTCTATTCGATCCGATTCTTTTTGTTTCGGTTCAATTTGATTAGAATCTTTCGATTCGAGTCTTTTCGATTCGAATTCCTTTCTTTTAGAATTGATTCGATTTGATTCTTTTCGATTTGATTCGATTCGATTCGATTCTTTTCACTTCCATTTGATTTGATTCTTATGATTCGGTGCGTTTTGATTCTATTTTTCGATTCGATTCTTTTCGATTTGATTCAATTCAGTTTTTTCGATTTGATTCGATTTGATTCGATTCTTTCCAGTTCGATTCGTTTCTTTTCAATTCAATTTGATTCGATTCTTTTTTTTTCAATTTGATTTGATACGATTCTTTTCGAATCAATTCTTTTCTATTCGATTCTTTTCACTTCCATTTGATTTGATTCTTATGATTCGGTGCGTTTTGATTCAATTTTTTCCGATTCGATTCTTTTCGATTCGAGTCCTTTCGATTCGAATTGCTTTCTTTTCGAATCGATTTGATTTGATTCTATTCTTTTTTATTCCATTCGAATCGCTTTTTTCAATTCGATTCTTTTAGATTCGATTCAATTTGATTTTTTTCGATTTGATTCGATTCTTTTCGATTCAATTCGATTCTTTTCGATTCGATTTCGATTCTTTTCGATTCGATTCGATTCGATTCTTTTCCATTCAGGACTTTTCGATTTGATTCGATTCTTTTCCATTCGATTCAATATTTTCGATTTGATTTGATTCTTTTTTATTAGATTTTTTTATTCTTTTCGATTCGATTCGATTCTTTTCGATTTGATTTGATTCTTTTCTATTCGATAATATTCGATTCAATTCTTTTCAATTCGATTCGATTCTTCTCGATTCGATTCGACTCGATTTTTTATGTTTCAATTCGAAAGTTTTTGATTCGTTTCTTTTTGATTCGATTCGAATCTTACGATTCGAGTCCTTTTTATTCGAATTCCTTTCTTTTCCAAAAGATTCGATTCGATTCGATTCTTTTCTATTCGATTCGATTCTTTTCGATTCGATTCGATTGGATTTTTTTCGATGCGATTCGATTCAATTTGATTTTTTTCTCTTTTTTTTTCAATTTAATTTTTTCGATGAGATTAGATAGTTTTCGATTCGTTTCTTTTTGATTTGATTCGATTCGATTCGAATCTTTCTATTCAATTCTTTTCAATTCGATTCAATTCTTTTTGATTCGATTTGATTCGATTCTTTTCGATTCGATGCAATTCTTTAAATTTCTATTCGATTCGATTCTTTTGATTCCGCACGATTTGATTCGATTTTTTTCTAATAGATTCGATTTTTTTCGATTTGAGTCTTTTCGATTCGAATTCCTTTCTTTTCGAATCGATTTGATTCGATTCGATTCTTTTCTATTCGATTCGATATGATCTTTTCAATTTGATTCGATTCGTTTCGATTCTTTTAGATTAGATTTGACTCGTTTTTTCAATTCGATTCGATACTTTTCAATTCAATTCGATTCGATTCTTTTCGATTCCATTCCATTCTTTTCGATTCGATTCGATTTGAATCTATTCGATTAGATTCCTTTCAATTCGATTCTTTTCGATTTTATTCTATTCAGTTCTTTTCGATTCTATTCGATTCTTTTCGATTTGATTCGATTCGATTCTTTTCGATTCGAATCAATTCGATTCGATACTTTTCAATTTGATTCGATACTTTTTTATTTGATTTTTTCGATTCTTTTTGATTCGATTCGATTTCGATTCTTTTATATTCGATTTGATTCGATTCGATCCTTCTCGATTCGATTCAATTCTTTTCGATTCGATTCGATTTGAATCTATTGTATTCGGTTCTTTAAAATTCGATTCTTTTCAATTTGATTCTTTTCCATTCGATTCGATTCGATTTGAATCTATTCTCTTCGATTCTTTTCAATTCGATTCTTTTCAATTTGTTTCGATTCAGTTCTTTTTGATTCGATTTGATTTGATTATTTTCGATTCGATTTCTTTCCAATTCGATTCGATTCTTTTCGATTCAATTCGATTCGATTCGATTCTTTTTTATTCGATTTGAGTCTATTCTTTTCGATTCGAATCGATACTTTTCTATTCTTTTCTATTCGATTCGATTATTTTTTATTCAATTCCATTCGATTTGTTCATTTTTTGAATCGATTCGAGTCTCTTTGATTCGACTCTTCAATTCGATTCATTTGGATTTGATTCTTTTCGATTCAATTCAATTCGTTTCTTTTCGATTCGATTCTTTTCGATTCGATTCGATTCAATTCGTTTTTTTCTAATCGATTCGATTCTTTTAGATTCGAATCTTTTCAATTCGATTCATTTGGATTCGATTATTTTCGATTTGATTCTTTTCTATTTGATTTGATTCTTTTCGATTTGATATGATTCTTTTCGATTCAATTTGATTCGATTCTTTTCGATTCGATCCGATTCATTTCTATTCGATTTGATTCGATTCGATCCTTTTCGATTCGATTCGATTCTTTTTTATTAGATTTTTTCGATTCTTTTCGATTTGATTTGATTCATTCTTTTCGATTTGATTTGATTCTTTTCTATTCGATACAATTCGATTCGATCCTTTTCTATTTGACTCGATTCTTTTTGATTCGATTCGATTTTTTTCGTTTTGATTCGATAGTTTTTGATTCGTTTCTTTTTATTCGATTCGATTCGAATCATATGATTCGAGTCTTTTTGATTCGAATTCCTTTCTTTTTTTTTTTCGAATTCCTTTCTTTACCAAACGATTCGTTTCAATTCGATTCTTTTCGATTCAATTCGATTCTTTTCAGTTTGATTTGATTATTTTCTATTCGATACAATTCGATTCGATCCTTTTCGATACGATTCGATTCTTTTCAATTCGATTCGATTCGATTCTTATATTCGATTCGATTTGATCTTTTTCTTTTTCTTTTTTTTATTGGTGTTCAATTTACTAACATACAGAATAATCCCCAGTGCCCGTCACCCATTCACTCCCACCCCCCGCCCTCCTCCCCTTCTACCACCCCTAGTTCGTTTCCCAGAGTTAGCAGTCTTTACGTTCTGTCTCCCTTTCTGATATTTCCCACACATTTCTTCTCCCTTCCCTTATATTCACTTTCACTATTATTTATATTCCCCAAATGAATGAGAACATATAATGTTTGTCCTTCTCCAACTGACTTACTTCACTCAGCATAATACCCTCCAGTTCCATCCACGTTGAAGCAAATGGTGGGTATTTGTCATTTCTAATAGCTGAATAATATTCCATTGTATACATAAACCACATCTTCTTTATCCATTCATCTTTCGTTGGACACCAAGGCTCCTTCCAAGATTTGATCTCTTTCGATTCGATTCGATTCTCTTCGATTCGATTCGATTCAATTTTTTTCGTTTCCATTCAATAGTTTTCTATTCGTTTCTTTTCTATTCGATTCGATTCTTTTCTATTAGATTCAATTCGAATCTTTCTATTCGTGTGTTTTTGATTTGAATTCCTTTCTTTTCTTTTCTATTCGATTCGATTCTTTTCGATTCGATTTGATTCTTTTTGATTCGATTCGATTCGATTATTTTAACTTCCATTCAATTCGATTCTTTTGATTTGGTGTGATTCGATTCGATTTTTTCGATTCAATTCGATTCGATTTTTTTCGATTTAAGTCTCTTCGATTCGAATTTCTTTCTTTTCGAATCAATTTGATTAGATTCTTTTCGATTTGATTCGATTCGATTAGATTATTTTCGATTTGATTTGATTCTTTTCTATTTGATTTGATTCTTTTCGATTCAATTCGATTCCATTCTTTTCGATTCGATTTGATTCTTTTCTATGCAATTTGATTCGATTCGATCGTTTTTGATTCGATTCGATTCGATTCTTTTTGAGTCAATTCCATTCGATTCGATTATTTTCACTTCCATTTGATTCGATTCTTTTGATTCATTGCGATTTGATTAGATTTTTTTCGTTTTTATTCGATTCAATTTTTTCGATTCGAGTCTTTTCGATTCGAATTTCTTTCTTTTCGAATCGATTTGATTCGATTGTTTTCGATTTGATTTGATTCGATTCGATTCTTTTCAATTCGATTCGATTCTTTTTGATTCGATTCGATTCTTTTCGAGTTGATTCGATTCGAATCAATTCGGTTTTTTCAAATCGATTCGATTCTTTTCTATTAGACTCTTTGATTCTTTTCGATTCAATTCAATTCGATTCTTTTCAATTCGTTTTGATTCTTTCCGATTCCATTCGATTCAATTCTATTCGATTCGATCCAATTCTTTTCTATTCGATTTGATTCGATTCGATCCTTTTTGATTCGATTCGATTCTTGTCAATTTGATTTGATTCCTTTCTATTCGATACAATTCGATTTGATCCTTTTTGATTCGATTCTCTTCTTTTTGATTCGATTCGATTAGATTCTTATATTCGATTCGATCTTTTTTGATTCGATTCGATTTTTTTGTTTCCATTTGATAGTTTTCTATTCGTTTCTATTTGATTCGATTCGATTCTTTTCGATTCGATTCGAATCTTTCTATTCGAGTGTTTTTTATTTGAATCGTTTATTTTTGAAGCAATTCGATTCGATTCTTTTCGATTGGATTTGATTCTTTTAGTTTCTATTCGATTCGATTCATTTTGATTTGATTCGATTCTTTTCTATTCTTTTCAATTCGATTCGATTCGATTATTTTCGATTCGATTCGGTTCAATTCGATTTGTTTTTTTCGAATCGTTTCGATTCTTTTCGATTCCAGTCCTTTCGACTCGATTTATTTGGATTCGATTCTTTTCGTTTCGATTAGATTCTATTCTTTTCTATTCAATTCGATTCGATTCTTTTTGATTTGTTTCGTTTCAATTCTATTCGAATCTTTTCAATTCGGTTAGATTCTTTTCGATGCAATTTGATTCGATTCGAAACTCTTCAATTCAATTCTTTTTGATTCGATTCGATTCGTTTTGATTGTTTTCGATTCGATTCAATTCAATTATTTTCAATTCGATGCGATTCTTTTCGATTCCTTTCGATTTTTTTCTATTCTATTCTTTTCTTATTTGTTTCGGTTATTTTCGTTTCGATTCGATTCGATTCTTTTCGATTCGATTCGATTCTTTTTATTCATTTCAAATCGATTAGATCTTTTTCGATTCGATTCAATACAATTTTTTTCGTTTCGATGTTAATTTTCGATTCGTATCTTTTCAATTCTATTCTATTCGATTCTTTTTGTTTCGATTAAATTCTTTACACTTCTTGATTCGATTCTTTTGATTCGATGTGATTCGATTTTTTCGATTCAATTCGATTCTATTCTTTTCGATTCGAGTCTCTTCGATTCGAACTTCTTTCTTTTCGAATCGATTTGATTCGATTCTTTTCGATTTGATTCGATTCGATTCTTTTCGATTTGATTCGATTTCGATTTGATTCGATTCTTTTCGATTTGATTCGATTCAATGCGAATGTTTCTATTTGAGTGTTTTTTATTTGAATTCCTTTCTTTTCGAAACGATTCAATTCGATTCTTTTCGATTCGATTCGATTCTTTTTGAGTAAATTCGATTCGATTAGATTATTTTCACTTCCATTTGATTCGATTCTTTTGATTCAGTGCGATTCGATTCGATTTTTTTCGATTAGGTTCGATTCGGTTCGATTCTTTTCGATTCGAGTCCTTTCGATTCGAATTTCTTTCTTTTCGAATCGATTTGATTCAAATCTTTTTTATTTGATTTGATTTGATTCGATTCTTATCAATTCGATTCAATTCTTTTTGATTCGATTCGATTCTTTTCGAGTCGATTCAATTCGAATCAATTCGTTTTTTTCAAATTGATTCGATTCTTTTCAATTAGACTCTTCGATTCGATTCAATTCGATTCTTTTCAATTCGATTTGATTCTTTTCGATTCCATTAGATTCGGTTCTTTTTGATTCGATCCGATTCTTTTCTATTCGATTTGATTCGATTCGATCCTTTTTGATTCGATTCGATTCTTCTCGATTTGATTTGATTCTTTTCTATTCGATACAATTCGATTCGATCCTTTTTGATTCGATTCTATTCTTTTCGATTAGATTCTTATATTCGATTCAATCTTTTTTGATTCGATTCGATTTGATTCGGTTAGATTTTTTTTGTTTCCATTTGATAGTTTTCTATTCGTTTCTATTTGATTCGATTCGATTCTTTTCGATTCGATTCAATTCGATTCGAATCTTTCTATTTGAGTGTTTTTTATTTGAATCCTTTCTTTTTGACGCGATTCGATTCTTCTCGATTCGATTCGATTCGATTCTTTTCGATTCAATTCGATTCGATTCTTTTCGATTGGATTTGATTCTTTTTGTTTCTATTCAATTCGATTAATTTCAATTCGATTCGATTCTTTTCTATTCGATTATTTTCTATTTGAATCTTTCTATTTGAGTGTTTTTTATTTGAATCCTTTCTTTTCGAAGCGATTCGATTCTTCTCGATTCGATTCGATTCGATTCTTTTCGATTCAATTCGATTCGATTCTTTTCGATTGGATTTGATTCTTTTCGTTTCTATTCGATTTGATTCATTTCAATTCGATTCGATTCTTTTCTATTCGATTATTTTCGATTCGAGTCAATTCGATTCGTTTTTTTCGAATCGTTTCGATTCTTTTCGATTCCAGTCCTTTTGACTCGATTTATTTGGATTCAATTTTTTTTGTTTCGATTAGATTCTATTCTTTTCAATTCGATTAGATTCGATTCTTTTTTATTTGTTTCATTTCGATTCTATTCGAATCTTTTCGATTCGGTTAGATTCTTTTCGATTCAATTTGATTCGATTCGAAACTCTTCGATTCAATTCTTTTTGATTCGATTCGATTCATTTCGATTGTTTTCGATTTGATTCATTTCAATTCTTTTCGATTCGATGTGATTCTTTTCTATTTTTTTCTATTCTATTCTTTTTTATTTGTTTAGATTATTTTCGTTTCGATTCAATTCGATTCTTTCGATTCGGTTCGATTCTTTTTATTCATTTCGAATCGATTCAATCCTTTTCGATTCGATTCGATACATTTTTTTCGTTTCAATGATAGTTTTCGATTTGTTTCTTTTCGATTCTATTCTATTTGATTCTTTTTGTTTCAATTTAATTCTTTACACTTCTTGTTGATTCGATTCTTTTGATTTGGTGCGATTCGATTTTTTTCGATTCGAGTCGATTCGATTCTTTTCGATTCAAGGCTCTTCGATTCGAATTTCTTTTCGAATCAATTTGATTTGATTCTTATTGATTTCATTCGATTCGATTCGATTCGTTTCAATTCGATTCGATTCTTTTCGATTCGATTCGATTCTTTTCGATTCGATTCGATTCTTTTCTATTCAATTTGATTCAATTCGATTCTTTTCGATTCGGTTCAATTCTTTTCGATTTTATTTGATTCTTTTCTATTCGCTACAATTCAATTTGGTCCTTTTCGATTCGATTCAATTCTTTTCTATTCGATTCGATTCTTATATTCGATTCGATTTGATCTTTTTCAATTCGATTCGATTCTCTTCGATTTGATTCGATTCAATTTTTTTCATTTCCATTCGATAGTTTTCTATTCGTTTCTTTTCTATTCGATTCTATTCTATTCTTTTCGATTCGATTCAAATCTTTCTATTCGAATGTTTTTGATTTGAATTCCTTTCTTTTCGAATCGATTCGATTCGATACTTTTTTATTCGATTCGATTCGATTCTTTTTTATTCGATTCGATTTGATTTGATTATTTTCACTTCCATTCGATTAGATTCTTTTGATTCGGTGCAATTCGATTTGATTTTTTTCGATTCGAGTCTTTTCTATTCGAATGTCTTTCTTTTCAAATCGATTTGATTCTATTCTTTTCGATTTGATTCGATTCTTTTTGATTCAATTTGATTCGATTCTTTTCAAGTCTCTTCGATTCGGTTTTTTCGAATCGATTCAATTCTTTTCGATTCCACTCTTCGATTCGATTATTTTGGATTCGTTTCTTTTCTATTCGATTTGTTGATTCGATACGATTTAATCCGATCCGATTCTTTTCGATTCGATTCGGTTCTTTTCTATTCTTTTCTATTCGATTTGATTCGATTATTTTCTATTCGATTTGATTCAATTCGATTCGTTTTTTTCTTAATGATTCGGTTCTTTTCGATTCCACTCCTTTCGACTCGATTCATTTGGATTCGATTCTTTTCGATTTGATTAGATTCGATTCTTTTCGATTCGATTCGATTTGATTCTTTTTAATTTGTTAATTTTTTATTCCATTCGAATCTTTTCGGTTCGATCAGATTCTTTTCGATTCAATTCGATTCGATTCGAAACTCTTCGATTCAATTCTTTTCGATTGGATTCGATTGGATTCGATTGGATTGTTTTCGATTCGATTCGATTCAATTCTATTCAATTCAATTCGATTCGATTTTTTTTCTATTCGATTCTATTTTATTTGATTTGTTTCGATTATTTTCAATTTGATTCGATTCGATTCTTTTTGATTCGTTTCGAATTGATTCGATCCATTTCAATTCGATTCGTTTCGATTTTTTTGATTCGATACGATTTTTTTCTTTTCGATATGATATTTTTCGATTAGTTTCTTTTCGATTCTATTTGATTCGATTCTTTTTGTTTCAATACGATTTGATTCGAATCTTTCGATTAGAGTCTTTTCGATTTGAATTCCTTTCTTTTAGAATTGATTCGATTCAATTCTTTTTGATTCGATTCAATTCGATTCGGTTTTTTTGAAACTATTCGATTCTTTTCGATTCCACTCTTTTCGATTAGATTCATTTGGGTCCGATTCTTTTCGATTCGATTAGACTCAATTCTTTTTGATTTGTTTCTTTTTGATTCCATTCGAATCTTTTCGGTTCGATTAGTTTCTTTTCCATTCAATTCGATTCGATTCGAAACCCTTCGATTGAATTCTTTTCGATTCGATTCTTTTTGATTCAGTAAGATTCGATTAGCTTCTTTTCTATTTGATTCGATTCATTTCTTTTCGATTCAATTTTTTTCTATTCGATTCTTTTTTATTTGATTTGATTCAATTATTTTCGATTCGATTCTATTCTTTTCAATTCGATGCGATTCGATACATTTCGATTCGATTCAATTCGATTTTTTCATTTCGATACAGTAGTTTCGGTTTCGTTCTTTTCTATTCTATTCGATGCGATTCTTTTTGTTTCGATTCGATATACATGTGGAAGTGCCAGGCCTGTACTCACGATTATCTGAGTTGAATATAGCGATTTCAAATGGCCTTCTTCAAAGAGTGTAGCTAGTTTCTAACTCCCATGTATGAGTGGGTAGCAGACATCTGTCTCACAGGCGTACACATTTTTGAGAGTTGAGCTTATGGCCTGTACTTCCCACATCCCGCCTACAGTTACACTTCGCTGCTAACAGGCCTAGGCTCGAGGCATGACTGAAGTGTTGTGAGAGGTAAGTGGAAAGTCCCGGCACACAAGACTAGTGCCTCCAGGCTCAAACCTGCGATTTCCTAGTAATTCCTGTCTTAGACAGGTGCTACATACTAAGTTCCATATGTGAGAAGCTAGCTGAACCCCGAGTCCAAAAGCTTCTCTCTTCTGAGAGTTGAGCTAACACCCAGTCCCTCACAGTTCCACACTGCCTGCAGAAAGAGTTTTGAACATCTTCACCAGAGACATTTGTCAGAAGCTTGTGAGAAGCAAGTGGAATAATGCAGGCCTGGAAGGTGTCTCCAGGTGCAGTAGAGTGGTATTCTTCGAACCTCCTGAGTTAGAAAACTGCTATGGTCTCACGGCCATTAGAACGCAGCTAATTGAAAGCTGGCTTCTAGCCATGGTCTCTTGTGAGAGCTGAGCTCAGGGCAGGACCCTCCCGCATCTTGCCTGCCCATCATCATAGCTGCTAACATCCTTACGTGAAGTGCTGGAAGAGATTGGAGAAATGCGAGTGGAAGTGTCAGGACTCTACTCACGTGTATCTGAGTTCAATACAGCGATTGCCAACGTCCTTGTTCAATTAGAGTGTAGCTCGGGTATACCTTGCCTCGATAAGTGTCTAGCAGACATTGGCCTTCAAAGCATACACACTTCTGAGAGTTGAGCTTATGGCCTGTACCTCCCCCATCCTGACTGCCTGTACGATCTGCTTCCACAGCATTTCGTTGTATGCGGGAGAGTAGCGGAGTCAGAACCAAGTGTCTCCCTTTCAGAGATGAGCTGAAACGTGGTCCTTCCCACTTCCACACTGCCTGCAGATACAGTTATGAACATCCTCACTAGGCATGTTTTCAGAAGCTCATGGGACACAAGGGGCAAACTGCAGGCTTCAAGGTTGTGTGTCCAGGTGCAGTAAAGCAGAATTCATGGAGCATCCTGAATTACAATACTGCCACGTTCTCATGGTCATCAGAACGCAGTTAGTAGAAAGCTGGCTTCGAGGCATGCCTCCTTTTGAAGCTGAGCTCAGGGCAGGACCCTCCGACATCCTGCCTGCCCGTAGTCGTAGCTGCTAACATCCTTATGTTAGCTGCTGGGAGAGGTTGGAGAAATGCAAGTGGAAGTGTCAGGACTGCACTCACGTGTATCTGAGTTCAATACAGCGATTGTCAACGTCCTTGTTCAATTAGAGTGTAGCTCGGGTATACCTCACCTCGATAAGTGTCTAGCAGACATCGGCCTGCAAAGCATGCACACTTCTGAGAGGTGAGCTGGTGGGCTGTACCTCCGCCATCCTGACTGCCTGTACGTTCCTCTTCCACAGCATTTCATTGTATGCAGGACAGTACCGGAGTGAAAACCAAGTGTCTGCCTAGGCAATTTTGGGCCTAGCGGACAGCTGGCTCCAAGGCATGCACACTCATTTGGATTGAGCTTATGGCTTGTACCTCCCACATGCGGACCACCTGTACGCTTCACCTTGAAAGGATTTTGTTCGATACGGGATGCAAGTTTTGCGAGAGGCAAGTGTCTCTTAGTTCTATCCAGTGACTTCCTAGGAATTCCTCCCTCAGATGGGAGCCACATACTAACTTCCAAACCTGAGTACCTAGCTGAAAGCGCTCTCTCTGGGGAAATTCCTTCTGCGAGATGAGCTGACACGCGGTCCTTCCCAGTTCCACACTGCCTGCAGATGCAGTTACAAACATCCTTACTAGACATGTTTGTCAGAAGCTCATGGGACGCAAGGGCCAGCTGCAGGCTTCAATGGTTGTGTCTCCAGGTGCAGTAGAGTGGTATTCAAGGAATGTCCCACCTTACAATGCTGCTACATTTTCACGGCCATCAGAACGAGCTAGTAGAAAGCTGGCTTCTAGGCCTGCTTCCTTCTGAGAGCTGAGCTCAGGGCAGGACCCTCGCGCATCCTGCCTGCCCATAGTCGTAACTGCTAATATCCTTATGTTAGGTGCTGGGAGAGAGGAGTGAAATGCATGTGGAAGTGTCAGGCCTGTACTCCCGATTATGTGAGTTGAATACAGCGATTTTAAACGGCCTTCTTCAAAGAGTGTAGCTACTTTCTAACTCCCATGTACGAATGGGTAGCAGACATCTGCAATTTCGGGCCTAGCCGACAGCTGCCTCCAAGGCATGCACACTCCTTTGGATTGAGCTTATGGCTTGTCAGCCCACATGCTGACCGCCTGTACACTTCACTTACAAAGGATTTCATTCGATACGGGATGCAAGTTTAGCGAGAGGCAAATGTGTCTTAGTTCAATCCAGCAACTTCTGCAGAATTCCTCCCTCAGATGGGAACTGCCTACTACCTTCCAAACCTGAGTACCTAGCTGAAAGCTCTCTCTCTGGGGAACTTCCCTCTCAGAGATGACCTGAAACGTGGTCCTTCCCAGTTCCACACTGCCTGCAGATACAGTTACAAACATCTTCACTAGACATGTTTGTCAGAAGCTAATGGGACGCAAAGGGCAAGCTGCAGACTTCAAGGTTGTGTCTCCAGGTGCAGTAAAGCGGTATTCATGGAACACCCTGAATTCAATGCTGTCACATTCTCATGGCCATCAGAACGCAGTTATTAGAAAGCTGGCTTCGAGACATGCCTCCTTTTGAAAGCTGAGCTCAGGGCAGGACCCTCCCACATTCTGACTGCCCGTAGTCGTAGCTGCTAACATCCTTATTTTAGTTTGGGAGAGGTTGGAGAAATGCAAGTGGAAGTGTCAGGACTGTACTTACGTGAATCTGAGTTCAATACAGCGATTGCCAACGTCCTTGTTTAATTAGAGTGTAGCTCGGGTATACCTCGCCTCGAAAAGTGTCTAGCAGACATCAGCCTGCAAAGCATACACAATTCTAAGAGTTGAATTTATGCCTTGTACCTCGCACATGCTGACTGCAGGTACACTTCGCTCCTATCAGGCCTAGGCTCGATGCGTGACAGAAGTTTTGTCAGAGGTTAGTGGAAGGTGCCGGCCCACACGACTAGTGTCTCCAAGCCCAATCCAGAGATATGTGAGGACCTGCTCTCTTAGATTGGTTCTACTTACTAAGTTCCATACATGAGAAGCTAGTTGAACAGAGTGTCCAAAGGGTACTTTCTTCTGAGACTTGTGCTCACCTCCAGTCCCTCACAGTTCCACTCGGCCTTCAGATGGAATTTCGAACATCCTCACTAGACATGTTTGTCAGAAGCTCATAGGACACAAGGAGCTAGCTGCAGGCTTCAATGCTTGTCTCTCAAGGTGAAGTAGAGCGGTATACATGGAACGTCCTGACTTACAGTGGTGCTACATTCTCATGGCCATAACAAGGCAGCTAGTAGAAAGCTGGCTTCGAGGCATACTTTCTTTTGAGAGCTGAGCTCAAGGCAGGACCCTCCTGCATCCTGCCTGACTGTAGAAGTAGCTGCTAACATCCTTGTGTTAGTTGCTGGAAGAGGTTGTGAGAAAAGCATGTGGAAGTGTCGGGCTTGAACTCACGTGTATCTGAGTTGAATACAGCAATATCCAACGGCCTTCTTCAATCAGAGTGTAGCTATGTTCTAACTCCCATGTACGAGCGGTTAGCAGAAATCTGCCTCCCAGGCATACACACTACTGAGAGTTGAGCTTATGATCTGTACCTCGACATCCTGCCTTCAGGTACACTTCGCTTCTAAAAGGCCTAGACTCGATGCGTGACGTAAGTGTTGTGAGAGGTAAGTGGAATGTCCTGGAACACAAGACTAGTGCCACCCATGTCAATCCAGCAATTTCCTAGTAATTCCTGTGTTAGACTGGTGCTACATACTAAGTTCCATAGGTGAGAAGCTAGCTGAACGCCTTGTCCAAAAGCAACTTAGTTTTGAGAGTTGAGCTCGCACTCAGTCCCTCACGGTCTGATACTGCCTGCAGAATGAGTATCAAACATCTTCACCATAGACTTTTGTCAGTAGGTTGTGAGACGCAAGTGGAACAATGCAGACCTGGAAGTTATCTCCAGGTGCAGTAGAGTGGTAATCTTGGAACCTCCTGAATTAGAATACTGCTACATTCTCACTGCCATAAGTACGCAGCTAGTTGAAAGCTGACTTCTAGGCATGCTTCCTTGTAAGAGCTGAGGTCAGGGCAGGACCGTCCCGTATCCTGTCTGTAGACATAGGTCCTAGCATCTTTATGTTAGGTGCTGGAAGAGGTTGTGTGACAAGCATGTGGAAGTGACAGGCCTGTACTCACGTGTATCTGAGTTCAATACAGCGATTGCCAATGTCCTTGTTCAATTAGAGTATACCTCGGTTCTAGCTCCCATCAATAAGTGTCTAGCAGACATCTGCCTGTAAAGCATACACACTTCTGAGAGTTGAACTTATGCCCTGTACCTCCCACATCCTGACTGCAGGTACACTTTGCTCCTATCAGGCTTAGGCTTGAATCGTGACTGAAGGGTTGTGAGAGGTTAGTGGAAGGCGCCGGCCCACACGACTAGTGTCTCCTAGCCCAATCCAGAGATATGTGAGGGACTGCTCTCTAGGATTGGTGCTACACACTAAGTTCCATACATGAGAAGCTAGTGGAATGCAGTGTCCCAGGGTACTTTCTTCTGAGACTTGAGCTCACCCCCAGTCCCTCACAGTTCCACACGGCCTTCAGATGAAATTTTGAACATCCTCACTAGACGTGTTGGTCAGAAGCTCATAGGACAAAAGGAGCTAGCTGCAGGCTTCAATGCTTGTGTCTCTAGGTGCAGTAGAGCGGTATACATGGAACGTCCTGACTTAGAATGTAGCTACATTCTCACGGCCATAAGAACGCAGCTAGTGGAAAGGTGCATTCGAGGCATGCTGCTGAGGATCAGAGCCACCCGTTCCAATTGAAGCCCAGTGCGGAATAGAGGAACCATGTCCCGAAGATGCCCAGGTAGGGAACAGAGTCACTAGGTCCAGATGAGGCCCAGGTGGGGAGCATATTCACTAGGTCCAGGTGAGGCCCAGTTGAGGACCAGAGTCACCAGGTCTGGTTGAGGCCTAGAGGGGTACCAGAATCACCTGGTCCAGGTGACATCCAGATGGGGACCAGAGTCACCAGGTCAGGGTGAGGCCCAGAGGGATTCCAGAGTCATTATGTCCAGGTGAGGCTCAGGTGTGGAACAGAGTAACCGGGTACCAATGATGCCGAGGTGAGGACCAGAGTCACCAGATCTGGGTGAGGCCCAGATAGGATCAGAGTCACCAGTTCCAGGTGAGGCCAAGAAGGAGTCCACAGCAATCAGGTCCAGGTGGGGACCACATTCACCAGGTCCAGGTGAGGCCCAAGTGGTGACCAGAGTCACCGGGTCCAGGTGAGGACCAGGTAAGGACCAGATTCACCAGGTCCAAGAGGCCCACGTGGGGACCTGACTCGCCAGGTATGGGTGAGGCCCAGGTGGCAACTCCACTCACCAGGACCAGGTGAGGCCAACCTGCAGGCCAGAG
>CM052489.1:38036880-38052145 GCA_028533335.1 Chrysocyon brachyurus
GTCAGGGTGAGACCCCGAGGGGGACCAGAGTCACCTGGTCCAGGTGAGGTCCAGTTGTGGAACACAGTCACCGGGGCCCAATTATGCCCAGTTAAGGATCATGGTCAACAGGGCCAGTGAGGCCCAGATGGGGATCAGAGTCACCAGGTCCAAGTGAGGCCCAGTTGGGGACCACAGTCACCAGATCCAGGGTAGTCTCAGGTGCAGACAAGAAACACCAGGTCCAGATGAGGTGCAGGTGGCAACCACACTCACCATGTCCCTGTGAGGCCCTGGTGGGGACCAGAGTCACGAGGTACATGAGAAGCTAGAAACACTGCAGCCGCCTGGTCCACATGAGGTCCATGTGGTAATGAGAGTCACCAGTTACAGGTGAGGCCGAGGTGGGGATCAGACTCACCCGGTCCAGGTGAAACCCAGGTGGGAACCAGAGTCACCATCTAGGCGTGGCCCAGGTGAAGACCAGAGTTAACAGGTCCAGGTAGGTCCCTGTTAAGGAACAGTGTAACCATGTCCTGATGCTACCCAGGTGGGTACCAGAGACACCAGGTCCAGATGAGGCCCAGGTGGGGACCAGTGACATGAGGTCCAGGTGAGGTCCCGGTGGGAACCACAGTCACCAGGTCAGGTGAGGCCATGCTGAGGATCAGAATCACCAGTTCCAGGTGCGGCCAGAGTCACCTGGTACAGAAGAGGCCAAAGTCAGGACCAGAGTTACCAGGTCCAGGTGAGTCCCAGTGGGGAATAGAGTAACCATATCCCGATGATTCCCAGGTAGGGACCAGAGTCACCAGGTCCAGATGAGGCCCAGGTGGGGAGCATATTCACTAGGTCCAGGTGAGGCCCAGTTGAGGACCAGAGCCACCAGGTCTGGTTTAGGCCTAGAGGGGTACCAGAATCACCTGGTCCAGATGAAATCCAGATGGGGACCAGAGTCACCAGGTCAGGGTGAGGCCCAGAGGGCTTCCAGAGTCATCATGTCCAGGTGAGGCTCAGGTGTGGAACAGAGTAACCAGGTCCCAGTGATGCCCAGGTGAGGACCAGAGTCACCAGATCTTGGTGAGGTGCAGATAGGATCAGAGTCACCAGTTTCAGCTGAGGCCAAGAAGGAGTCCACAGCAATCAGGTCCAGGTGGGGAACAAAGTAAACAGGACTGGGTGAGGACCAGGTAAGGACCAGATTCACCAGGTCCAAGTAAGGCCCACGTGGGGACCTGAGTCACCAGGTATGGGTGAGGCCCAATTGGCAACCCCACTCACCAGGTCCAGGTGAGGCCAACCTGCAGGCCAGAGACACCAGATCCAGGTGAGGCCCTGGTGGGGACCTGAGTCACCAGGTAAATATGAGGCTAGAAGGACACCACAGTCACCAGGTCCAGGTGTGGTTCATGTGGGAATGAGAGTCACCAGGTCCAGGTGAGATCCAGGTGGGGACCACAGTCACCAGGTCCAGATTGAGCCCTAGGTGGGGGGCACAGTGTCATCAGGGCCAGGTGAGGCCAAAGTGTGGATCAAGGTATCAGGTCCAGGTGAGTCCCTGGTGGGGAACAGAGTAACCATGTCCCATTAATGCCCCGGTGGGAATAGAGTCACAAAGTCTAGACGAGGCCTATGTGAGGAGTAGATTCACCAGGTCCTGTTGAGGCCCAGTTGAGGACCAGAGTCCCAAGCTCTGGGTGAGTCCCTGAGGGGGACCAGAGTCACCCGGTCCAGGTGATATTCAGGTGGGGACCAGAGTCACCACGTCAGGGTGAGGCCCAGAAGGGGACAAGAGTCACTAGATCCAGGTGAGGCCCTGATGTGGAACTGAGTATCCAGGTCCCATGATGTCCATGTGAGGACCAGATTCACCAGGTCCAGGTGAATTCCCTGTGGGAACCAGTCACCTCATCGAGGTGAGGCCCAGGTGGGACCGCAGTCACCGGGTCAGGGTGAGTTCCAGAGGGTGACCAGAGTCACCAGGTCCAGGTGAGGCCCCGGTATAGAAGAGAGTAACCAGGTCCCAATGATGCCCAGGTTAGGACCAGAATCACCAGGTCCAGGTAAGGCCCAGGTATAGAAGAGAGTAACCAGGTCCCAGTGATGCCCAGGTAAGGACCAGAGTCACCAGGTCCAGGTGAGGCCCAAATATGGATCAGAGTCGTTTTGTTCCAGGTGAGGCCAGAAATCGACCACAGGAACCAGGTCCAAGAGAGCCCCATATGGCAACCAGAGTCTCCAGATCCAGGTGAGGTCCAGGTGGGGACCACAGTCACAAGGTCCATGTGAGGCCCAGGTGGCAACAATATTCACCAAGTCCAAGGAGGGGCAAGATGGCTGAAGAGTAGGGTCCCCAAATCACCTGTCTCCACCAAATTACCTAGAAAACCTTCAAATCATCCTGAAAATCTACGTATTCAGCCTGAGATTTAAAGAGAGACCAGCTGGAACGCTACAGTGAGAAGAGTTCATGCTTCTATCAAGGTAGGAAGAGGGGGGGGATAAACAAAAGGCCTCTGAGGGGGAGGGGCCGCGAGGAGCTGGGCTGAGGCTGGGGCGAGTGTCCCCAGGACAGGACAGCCCTGTCCTGGAGGAGCAGGTGCTGCACCAACCTTCCTGGTTAGAAAGGCGCCCACAGGGAGTTAGAGCAGGACCCCAGGAGGGCGGGTATGCCCTCGGGCTCCCTGGGATATTAACAGACACCTGCGCGCGCAGGAGAGTGCGCTGAGCTCCCTAAGGGCTGCAGTGTGCACAGCGGGACCCTGAGCAGCTCGGAGGGGTTCAGGCAGCAGCACCGCGGAGGGGCTGTGGGGAGGGAGCGTGAATCCAACAGTGCAGACCGGGAGCACAGGGCGCCGGGACACAGCCCAGGATCCAGCCTCCCCCGGGACAGGCAGAGGCCGGGAGGGGAGGGCCCTGGACAGCAAGGACGCTCCTGCCCCGAGCTGAGCAGATCAGCGGCCCGGTCCCCGGAGCCTCCAGGCCCTACAGGCAGAGTGCTTCAGAGTTCCTGTGGGGGCTGAATCCAGGTTTCCAGAGCTGGCCCCGACACTGGGGTTGTTCCTCCAGGGGCCTCACAGGGTAAACAACCCCCACTGAGCCCTGTACCAGGCAGGGGGCAGAGCAGCTCCCCCAAGTGCTAACACCTGAAAATCAGCACAACAGGCCCCTTCCCCAGAAGAACTGCTAGAAGGACAAGTTCCAGAGGAAGTCAAGGGATTTAAAGTATTCAGAAACAGAAGATACTTCCCCGTGGTTTTTTTTCTTTCTTTTTCTTTTGTTTTCTTTTTGATTTCTGTTTGCTTCCACCACCCCTTTTTCCCTTTCAGTCTTTCTTTCTCTTTCTCTTTCTCTTTTTCTTCTCTTTTTTCTTTTTTTCTACATTTTTTCTTTTTTCTTTTTCTCTTTTCTTTCCTTCTTTCTCTTTTTCTCCTTTCCCCGATACAACTTGTTTTTGGTCACTCTGCACTGAGCAAAATGACTAGAAGGAATACCACACCTCAAAAGAAAGAACCGGAAACAGTCCTCTCTCCCACAGAGTTACAAAATCTGGATTCCAATTCAATATCAGAAAGCCAATTCAGAAGCACTATCATACAGCTACTGGTGGCTCTAGAAAAAAGCATAAAGGACTCAAGAGACTTCATGACTGCAGTATTTAGATCCAATCAGGCAGAAATTAAAAATCAATTGAATGAGATGCAATCCAAACTAGAAGTCCTAACGACGAGGGTTAACGAGGTGGAAGAACAAGTGAGTGACATAGAAGACAAGTTGATGGCAAAGAGAGAAACTGAGGAAAAAAGAGACAGACAATTAAAAGACCATGAGGTAAGATTAAAGGAAATAAATGACAGCCTGAGGAAGAAAAACCTACGTTTAATTGGGGATCCTGAGGGTGCCGAAAGGGCCAGAGGGCCAGAATATGTATTTGAACATACCATAGCTGAAAACTTTCCTAATCTGGGAAGGGAAACAGGCATTCAGATCCAGGAAATAGAGAGATTCCTCCCCTAAAATCAATAAAAACCGTTCAACACCTCGACATCTAATAGTGAAGCTTGCGAATGCCAAAGATAAAGAGAAGATCCTCAAAGCAGCAAGAGACAAGAAATCCCTGACTTTTATGGGGAGGAGAATTAGAGTAACAGCAGACCTCTCCACAGAGACCTGGCAGGCCAGAAAGGGCGGGCAGGATATATTCAGGGTCCTAAATGAGAGGAACATGCAGCCAAGAATACTTTATCCAGCAAGGCTCTCAATCAAAATGGAAGGAGAGATAAAGAGCTGGGAGAGGCTGGAGAAATGCAAGTGGAAGTGTCAGGACTGTACTCACGATCATCCGAGTTGAATACAGCGATTTCAAACGGCCTTCTTCAAAGAGTGTAGCTAGTTTCTGACATGTACGAGTGGGTAGCAGACATCTGCCTCCCAGGCATACACACTTTTGAGAGTAGAACTTATGGCCTGTACTTCTCACCTCCTCCATTTCGCTGCTAACAGGCCTAGGCTCAAGGCGTGACTGAAGGGATGTGAGAAGTAAGTGGAAAGTCCCCGCACACAAGACTAGTGCCTCGAAGCTCAATCCATAGATTTCCTAGTAATTCCTGTCTTAGAAAGGTGCTACCTACTTAGTTACATACGTGAGAAGCTAGCTGAACCCCGAGTCCAAAAGCAATTCTATTCCGAGAGTTGAGCTCAGACCCAGTCCCTCACAGTTCCACACTGTGTGCAGAATGAGTTTTGAACATCTTCACCAGAGACATTTGTCGGAAGCTTGTGAGACGCAAGTGGAATAATACAAGCCTGGTAGGTGTCTCCAGGTGCAGTAGAGTGGTGTTCTTCGAACCTCCTGAGTTAGAAGACTGCTTTGGTCTCACAGCCATTAGAACGCAGTTCGTTGAAAGCTGGTTTCTAGGCATGCTCTCTTGTGAGAGCTGAGCTCAGGGCAGGACTCTCCCCGATCCTGCCTGCCCATAGTGTTAGCTGCTAACATCCTTAAGTGAGGTGCTGGGAGAGCTAAGAGAAATGCGAGTGGAAGTGTCAGGACTCTACTCACGTGTATCTGAGTTCAATACAGCAATTGCCAAGGTCCTTGTTCAATGAGAGTGCAGCTCAGGTATACCTCGCCTCGATAAGTGTCTGGCAGACATCGGCCTGCAAAGCATACACACTTCTGAGAGTTGAGCTTATGGCCTGTACCTCCCCCATCCTGACTGCATGTATGTTTCGCTTCCACACCATTTTATTGTATGCGGGAGAGTAGCGGAGTGAAAACCAAGTGTCTGCCTTGTCAATTTCGCGTCTAGAGGACAGCTGCCTCCAAGGCATGAACACTCCAATGGATTGAGCTTAGGACTTGAACCTTCACATGCTGACCGCCTGTACGCTTCGCTTCCAAAGGATTTCTTTCGATACAGGACGCAAGTTTTGTGAGAGGCAAATGTGTGTTAGTTCAATCCACAACTTCTGAGGAATTCCTCCCTCAGATGGGGGCTACATACTAACTTCCAAACCTGATTACCTAGCTGAAAGCTCTCTCTCTGGGGAACTTCCCTCTCGGAGATGAGCTGAAACGTAGTCCTTCCCAGTTCCTCACTGCCTGCAGATACAGTTATGAACATCCTCACTAGACATGTTTATCAGAAGCTCATGGGACGCAAGGGGCAAGCTGCAGGCTTCAAGGTTGTGTCTCCAGGTGCAGTAAAGCAGTATTCATGGAACATCCAGAATTACAATGATGCCAATTTCCCATGGCCTTCAGAACACAGTTAGTAGAAAGCTGGCTTCGAGGCATGCCTCGTTTTGAAAGCTGAGCACAGGGCAGGACCCTCCCACATCCTGCCTGCCTGTAGTCATAGCTGCTAACATCCTTATGTTAGGTGCTGGGAGAGGTTGGAGAAATGCAAGTGGAGGTGTCAGGACTGTACTCACGTGCATCTGACTTCAATACAGCGATTGCCACGTCCTTGTTCAATTAGAGTGTACCTCGGGTATACCTTGCCTCCATAAGTGTCTAGCAGACATCGGCCTGCAAAGCATACATACTTCTGAAAGATGAGCTTATGGCCTGTACCTCCCCCATCTGGAATGCCTGTACGTTCAGCTTCCACATGATTTCGTTGTATGCGGGAGAGTAGCGGAGTGAGAACCAAGTGTCTCCCTTGTCAATTTTGTGCCTAGGGGACAGCTGCCTCCAAGGTATGCACACTCCTTTGGATTGAGCTTAGGACTTGAACTTCCCACATGCTGACCGCCTGTATGCCTCGCTTCAAAAGGATTTCGTTCGATACGGACGCAAGTTTTGCGAGAGGCAAATGTGTCTTAGTCAATCCAGCAACTTCTGAGGAATTCCTCCCTAAGATGGGAGCTAAATACTAACTTCCAAACCTGAGAAACCAGCTGAAAGCTCTCTCTCTGGGGAATTTCTCTCTCGAGAAGAGCTGACACGCCATCCTTCCCAGTTCCACCCTGCCTGCAGATGCAGTTATGAACATCCTCACTAGACATGTTTGTCAGAAGCTCATGGGACACAAGGGCCAGCTGCAGGCTTCAAGGCTTGTGTCTCCAGGTGCAGTAGAATGGTATTCATGGAATGTCCCGATTTACAATGCTGCTACGTTCTCACGGCCATCAGAATGAGCTAGTAGAAAGCTGGCTTCTAGGCATGCTTACTTTTGAGAGCTGAGCTCAGAGCAGGACCCTCCGGCATCCTGCCTGCCCGTGGACGTAACTGCTAATATGCTTATGTTAGTTGCTGAGAGAGGGTGGCGAAATGCATGTGGAAGTGTCAGGCCTGTACTCACGATTATCTTAGTTGAATACAGCGATTTCAAATGGCCTTCTTCAAAGAGTGTAGCTAGTTTCTAACTCCCATGTTCGAGTGGGTAGCAGACATCTGCCTCTCAGGCGTACACACTTCTGAGAGTTGAGCTTATGGCCTGTACGTCTCCCATCTTGACTGCCTGGATGTTCCGCTTCCACAGCATTTAGTTTTATGCGGGTGAGTAGCGGCGAGAAAAGCAAGTGTCTGCCTTGTCAGTTACCCGCCTAGTGGACAGCTGCCTCCAAGGCATGCACAACTCCTTTGGATTGAGCTTAGGACTTGAACCTCCCACAAGCTGACTGCCTGTACGCTTCGCTTCCAAAAATTTCGTTCGATACGGGACGCAAGTTTTGAGACGAAATGTGTCTTAGTTCAATCCAGCAACATCTGAGGAATTCCTCCCTCAGATGGTAGCTGCATACTAACTTTCAAACCTGAGTACCTAGCTGAAAGCTCTCTCTCTGGGGAACTTCCCTCTCGGAGATGAGCTGAAACGTGATCCTTCCCAGTTCCACACTGCCTGCAGATACAGTTACGAACATCCTCACTAGACCTGTTTTGAGAAGCTCATGGGATGCAAGAGGCAAGCTGCAGGCTTCAAGGTTGTGTCTCCAGGTGCAGTAAAGCAGTATTCATGAAGCATTCCGAATTTAAATGCTGTCACATTCTCATGGCCATCAAAACGCAGTGAGTAGAGAGCTGGCTTTGAATCATGTCTCCTTTGGAAAGCTGATCTCAGGGCAGGAACCTCCGACATCCTGCCTGCCCATAGTCATAGCTGTTAATATCCTTATGTTAGGTGCTGGGAGAGGGCGGCGAAATGCATGAGGAAGTGTCAGGCCTATACTCACGATTATCTGAGTTGAATACAGTGATTTCAAACGGCCTTCTTTAAAGAGTGTAGCTAGTTTCTAAATCCCATGTACGAGTGGGTAGCCGACATCTGCCTCCCAGGCGTACACACTTCTGAGAGTTGAGCTTATGGCGTGCATTTCCCACATCCTGTCTGCAGGTAAACTTCACTGCAAACAAGCCTAGGCTCAATGCGTGACTGAAGTGTTGTGAGAGGTAAGTGGAAATTCCCGGCACACAAGACTAGTGCCTCCAAGCTCAATCCAGCGATTTCCTAGTAATTCCTGTCTTAGACAGGTGCTACATACTGAGTTCCATACGTGAGAAGCTAGCTGAACCCCGAGTCCAAAAGCAATTCTCTTCCGAGAGTTGAGCTCACACCCAGTCCCTCAGAGTTCCACACTGCCTGCAGAATGAGTTTTGAACATCTTCACCAGAGACATTTGTCAGGAGCTTGTGAGACGCAAGTGGAATAATACAAGCCTGGTAGGTGTCTCCAGGTGCAGTAGAGTGTTATTCTTCGAATCTCCTGTGTTAGAAGACTGCTATGGTCTCACGGCTATTAGAATGAAGCTAGTGGAAAGCTGGCTTCTAGGCATGCTCACTTGTGAGAGCTGAGCTCAGGGCAGGACCCTCCCGCATCCTGCCTCCCCATAGTCATAGGTGCTAACATCCTTAAGTGAGGTGCTGGGAGAGGTTGGAGAAATGCAGGTGGAAGTGTCAGGACTCTACTCACGTGTATCTGAGTTCAATACAGGGATTGCCAATGTCCTTGATCAATTAGAGTGTAGCTCGGGTATACCTCACCTCGATAAGTGTCTAGCAGACATCCGCCTGCAAAGCGTACACACTTCTGAGAGTTGAGTTTATGGCCTGTATCTCCCCCATCCTGACTGCCTGGACGTGCCACTTCCACAGCATTTCGTTGTATGGGGGAGAGTAGCGGAGTGAGAACCAAGTGTCTGCCTTGTCAGTTTCATGCCTAGCGGAGAGCTGCCTCCAAGGCATGCACACTCCTTTGGATTGAGCTTCGGACTTGAACCTTCCACATGCTGTCCGCCTGTACGCTACGCTTCCAAAGTATTTCGTTTGATACGGGATGCAAATTTTGCGAGAGGCAAATTTGTCCTAGTTCAATCCAGCAACCTCTGAGGAATTCCTCCCTCAGATGGGATCTCCATACTAACCTCCAAACCTGAGTACCTAGCCTGAAAGCTCTCTCTCTGGGGAACTTCTCTCTCAGAGATAGGCTGTCACGCGGTCCTTCCCAGTTCCACCCTGCCTGCAGATGCAGTTACGAACATCCTCACTAGATATGTTTGTCAGAAGCTCATGGGATGCAAGGGCCAGCTGCAGGCTTCAAGTTTGTGTTTCCAGGTGCAGTAAAGCGTCATTCATTGAACATCCTGAATTACAATGCTGCCACGTTCTCATGGCCATCAGAACGCAGTTAGTAGAAAGCTGGCTCGAGGCATGCCTCCTTTTGAAAGCTGAGCTAAGTGCAGGACCCTCCCACATCCTGCCTGCCCATAGCCTTAGCTGCCAACATCCTTATGTTAGGTGCTGGGAGAGGTTGGAGAAATGCAAGTGGAAGTGTCAGGACTGTACTCACGTGCTTCTGACTTCAATACAGCGATTGCCACGTCCTTGTTCAATTAGAGTGTAGCTTATGTATACCTAGCCTCGATAAGTGTCTAGCAGACATCAGCCTGCAAAGCATACACACTTCTGAGAGTTGAGCTTATGGCCTGTACCTCCCCCGTCCTGACTGCCTGTACGTTCTGCTTCCACAGCATTTCGTTGTATGCGCGAGTGTAGCGGAGTGAGAACCAAGCGTCTGCCTTGTCAATTTCGCTCCTAGCGGACAGCTGCCTCCAAGGCATGTACACTCCTTTGGATTGAGCTTAGACTTGAACATCCCACATGCAGACCGTCTGTACGCTTTGCTTGAAAATGATTTCGTTCGATACAGGACGCAAGTTTTGCGAGAGGCAAATATGTCTCCAGACTTCCTTCCGGGCTTCTGTGGTCTGACAACTTGGTGGCAGCGAGTGGTCTGTGTGGGCTCTGGGAATGGGATGTGGCGCTGATTGTCAGGTGCACATCTGCCTGGTAGGTGCACCTGCGGGGATCAGAGACAGTTTGGGCATCAGCACCTCTGGCCTCCAGTGGGCAGTGCTGTGTTGCTCCCTGAGCCTCGGGGCTGATGGGGGGATCCCGGTGGGGATGCTGGGTCATCTGGCTCTGGTGCTGAGGATTCCACCCCCTAGTCTGCAAGCTCATCACAGAAGAGCTGCCAAGCCCCCGGGTCTCTGCCGCTTCTCTCAGAACCCTGCTTTCACTCTGCCCATGTCCGAGTTTCTTTTGGTTTTGTTTTTTATCTCAGACTGTTGTACCCAAGATTGCGAATATGAGAAACCACCAAGAAGCTGATTCCGATGCAAACACACGAGGGATTATTTACAAGCTTGATCTTGTGTCCAAGTATACCCAACACAGCAGAGCAGGGACTTGGACCCCGAGGTGGGTTTTAGCTTAGTTTTAAGGGCTGGTCTGGGGACCTCCAGAAGGGCTGGAGCAATTCCTCAAGTTCTGTTTACATTTTGATATGGGGCCTTCAAGGGCATCGATCCGTGTTCTCATTCTAATAGGGGCTTCCTGCCCTTGGCCTGGGCTCAGTTTTGATTCAATTGTGGGGCTTTCTAGGACATTAAGCTGTAAACAGCAAAGTAAGGGGGACGTCACACTGTCCCTATTTGCTGAAGACGCGGTACTAGAAACAGGGAACTGGGGAACTTCCCTCTCAGAGATGAGCTCAAACGTGGTCCTCCCCAGTTCCACACTGCCTGCAGATACGGTTATGAACATCCTCACTAGACATGTTTGTCAGAATCTCATGGGATGCAAGGGGCAAG
Source organism: Chrysocyon brachyurus (assembly GCA_028533335.1). Classification (NCBI taxonomy): domain Eukaryota; kingdom Metazoa; phylum Chordata; class Mammalia; order Carnivora; family Canidae; genus Chrysocyon; species Chrysocyon brachyurus. Next base: position 38,047,453 of record CM052489.1, read on the forward strand.
CTGCAGGCTTTAAGGTTGTGTCTCTAGGTGCAGTAAAGCGGTATTCATGGAACATCCTGAATTACAGTGCTGCCACGTTCTCATGGCCATCCGAACGCAGTTAGTAGAAAGCTGGCTTCGAAGCATGCCTCCTTTTGAAAGCTGAGCTAAGGGCAGGACCCTCCCGCATCCTGCCTGCCCGTAGTCGTTGCTGCTAACTTCCTTATGTTGGGTGCTGGCAGAAGTTGGAGAAATGCAAGTGGAAGTGTCAGGACTGTACTCACGTGTATCTGAGTTCAATACAGCGATTGCCAACGTATTGAACAATACGTTCCACCAAAACCTGTTAGAACTAAGGAGTGAGTTCAGTAAAGTCACGGGACACAAACTGACCCTACAGATCAGAGTAGCCTTGCTGTGTCCTGAAAATGAGCACTCAGGAAGGAAATGAAGGACATGACGCCCTTCTCAGGAGCATCAAGGACAATAAATAATGAGACTGAACCAAAGGAGCACAAGACTTGTGCACTGAGCCATACCAGGCTCTGGGAGGCCGGCCTGGGCTCGTGGGGTGGGAGCCTCATCTTGTGAAAATGTGCGCAGTTCCTGAAGCCACCCTCAGTTTCAATGTCATTCCTATCAAAATCATGGTGGCAGATCTTAGAAATAGGAAAAAAAAAAACGCATAACATCCAACCCCCACAACAAATGACCCCGGACAGCAAATCAATATTGGAGAAGCATGACAGAGTGGGACGCAGCACTTCCCTATTTCAAAAAGATGAAATATCTTTTGATATTTCCTATCTTTTGATATTTCCTATGTCAAAAGATGTCACAGAGTCACAGGATAAAGCAGTGTGGTTCTCGGGCCCCCGGCTGGCTCTGTCGGTTAAGCATCCGACTCCTGACCTCACCTCCGGTCCTGATCTCAGGGTTCGTGAGTTCTAGCCCTGTGCTGGGCCATGGACGAGGCGTGGAGCCTACTTAGAGAAAGCAGACCCACGTGGGGTGGTCCCAGCATAAGCTGAATGAGCAAAACAGAGTCCAGAAGGAAATGTGCTCTGATAGAACTGATTTTTTTAACTGAATTTAAACCCAATTAATTAACATATAGTGTATTATACTTTCAGAGGAAGAATTCAGGGATTCACCAGTTGGAGACAATAGCAGTGCTCGTGACATCACGTGCCCTCCTTCATGCAGGTCCCCTGTTAACCTCCCCGCCTCCAACGACCATCAGTTTGTTTCCTATCATTAAGAGTCTGTATTTCCTGCAACTGTTTTCATCTTATTTGTTGTTCCTTCCCTTCACAGTTGTTCATCTGCTTTGCTTCTTTAATTCCACCTATGAATGAAACCACACAGTCATTCTCTTTCCCGAGTGACTTACTTCACTTAACATAATCCCTTTAGTTCTATCCACATCATTGCAAATGGCAAGATTTCCTTCTCTTTGATAGCTGAGTTCCATTCCTCTCTCTATGACCATCATCTATCTCCCATCCTCTTTATCCATCATCTGGCAGAGGGCACCGAGGTTCCTCCCACAGTGTGGCTACTGTGGACCCGGCTGCTGTGGACATTGGGGTGCAGGTGTCCCAAGTCTCACTGCATCTGTATCTTTGGAGTGAGCTCCAGGCCGTTCACCTGCTGGTCACAGGGCGGCTCTATTTGTAACTTCCTGAGGGGCCTCCACACTGTTTCCAGGGCGGCTGCACCAACCCGCGGTCCCGCACATAGTGGAAGAGGGTTGAGTGAGTTTTGCAGGACGTGGTAAAAGTCTGGTCCACATTAATTTCACGTCCTGTGGGCTCCAATTCCTTGTCCTTAAGTATTTCTGGGGAAGCCGGGTGTTGGGCTCCTTTTCAGTGAGATGTTTCCGAAGCTAACAGGCCCCAGCTGGAGCCTTAAAGGAGGCAGGTGCGGCCCCTAGGGCACCCGCTGCCTCCCGCACAGTCTCCTGTAGCACCCGAGCATCCCGCAGGGGGCGCCCGAGCCCAGGCCCCGCCCATGGCACACGCATGTGCGGTAGGCCTCCTCTGCCTGCACTAACAGGAGCCAGCCTGTGCTGGGGAGGCCTGTGGAAGACATGGGGATGCATCTATGCTGATGAGCTGCAGCCTCCTCAGGACCCGCGGGGAGTCTTCAGGGGAAATTGGGCCACATTCATGCTGACAGGAACCCCGGTCTCCTCAGGACCCATGGTGAGGCTTTAGGAAGATGTGGGCCCACATCCACCCTGACAGGAGCCCCTGGGCATCCTCAGGACCCGCGGGGAGGCTTCAGGAAGAAGTGGGCCCACATTCACGCTGACAGGAGCCCTGAGCACCTCAGGAACCGCGGGGAGGTTTCAGGAAATTGTGGGCCTCTATCCACGCTGACAGGCGCCCCTGAGCAGCCTCACGACCCGCGGGGAAACTTCAGGAAGATATGGGCCCGCACCCACGCTGACAGGAGCCTCTGAGCCGCCTCACAACCTGTGGGGAGGCTTCAGGAAGATGTGACGATGCGTTCACTCTGGTAGGAGCTCCCGGGCCCCTCAGGACATAAGTTGAGGCTTCTGGAAGCTGGGGCCGCATTCATGGTTACAGGAGCCCTGGCCTCCTAAGAACCCTCGGCAACACTTTGGGAGGACTTGGGGCCACATGGACACAACAGGACGCTGACTTCCTCAGGACCCCTGGTGTAGTTTTGGCGAAATATGTGGATGCGTCCATGTGGACAGAAGACCCCAGCCTTGTCAGGGCCTGTGGTGAGGCCTAAGAAAAATGTGGGTGCCGCATCCACAGTGACAGGAGTCTCCAGCCTCCTTAGGACCCACTGTGAAGTTTTGGGAAGATTTGGGGCCACATCCATGGTGACAGGAGCCCCCAGCCTCCTCAGGTCTTATGCTGAGGCTTGAGGAAAATGTGGGACCATGTCAATGCTGACAGGAACACTGTCTTCCTCAGGACCTGCACTTTGGCTTCGGGACATAAGGGGCTGCGTGTATTCTGAGAGGAGCCCACAGCCTCCTCAGGACCCGCAGTGATTTTTCTGGGGGGACGTGGGGCCATGTCCAGGCTGACAGGAGCCCCTGGCCTCCTGAGGAACTCTGTGAGGCTTCCAGAGGATGTGAGGCATAGTCCACAGTGACAGGAGACCCAGTGTCCTCAGGACCCGCTGACTATGACTCAGGAACACGTGGGGCCACGTCCGCACTCACAGGAGCCTGGCTTCCTCAGGACCCCTTGGAGGAATCTGGAGGAGCCGTTGGGGGCCACGTCCACATCAGAAAGGACTCCTCAGAACCACAGGGTAAGTGAAAGTATAGAATGAATGGTAGGGTGAGGGGAGGGGAGGAAGTTGGTGGTTAGCCTTAGGTTAGATGTTAGGTATTAGTGATTATGCTTATGGTTACGAATTAGAGGTTAGGTGAGGCATAAGGGTGGTCAGTGTTAAGAGTTAGGATGGGGGTTAGGGTTAGGGACAGGATTTGGTGTTAGGATTAGGGTTTAGGCTCTAGGGATTAGGGCAGGAGGTTAGGAGTTGGGGTTAGGGTTATGGTTAGAGTTAGGGTTGGGCTTAGGTTTGCAGTTAGGGTTAGGGGTTAGGGTGTGAGTTATTGTTAGGGGTTAGAGTTAGGGGTTAGAGTTAAGGGTTAGAGTTAAAGTTAGGGCTAGGTTTAGGGTTAGGGCGAGGGTTAGGATTAGGATAGGGTTAGGGCTAGGGTTAGGGTATAGTGTTTGGTTAGGGGTTAGGGTTAGGGTCAGGTCAGGGTCAGGGTACGGTTTTGGAAAAGGGTAAGATATAGGGTTAGGGAGTGGGTTAAGGGTTGGTTTTAGGGTACGGGTTAGGGTACAGTTTGGGGTATGAGATAGGATTAGTATTAGAGGGTTAGGGTTAGGGTACAGGTTAAGGTTAGGAATAGGATTTGAATAACTTATTTTAAGGTTAGGGTTAGAGGTTAGGGTTTGGGTTAGATTGAAGGTAGGGGTCAGGGTTAAGGAAACCTAAGTTTAGGTGAACCAATGTTCAGGAGTTAGGGTGAGGGTTGGCAGAAAGGTTCAGTGAATGTGTTTCGATCTTGGGGTTTGTGTTTGGTTTTCGATTAGTGATGGGTCTTGTTTAATGGGTAGGTTAACATTAGGATTAAGTGTAGGATTAGGGTTATGTCTGTGTATGGTTAGAGTTTGGGTCTTGGCCTGTGCCTGCACTGGGACTCCTAGCATCTTGGGCCATTTAGTTTTATGCACTCTATTTAGGTTTTGTATTCAAAGATAGCCTGACTCCACCAAGTCAGTGGTCTCCCCAGAGAATCAAAATCCCGGCTTCTGCTGCGGTGAGAATAGACATGGCAGGCTTCTCCCGAGCTGAGCTAAGGAGGGGATTTATGGCTCTAAAGACTCTTTGTTTGGATTTTCAGTTGCCTTTCTGATTTTTTCTCTAGTGCGTACATGTTTCATCAATACTACCTATTATTATTTTAAAGTTTTACTTGAATTCCTCTTTGTATACACAGAATGATATAGTTTCAGATTTACCACATAGTGATTCAACCCTTGGATACAACGCCTGGTACTGGTCACAGGTGCTCTCCACTATCCCCATCCCCTGATTCCCCATCCCCCTCACCTTCCTCTGGTATTTATTAGTTGATTCTCTGTGGTTAAGAGTGTGTTTTTTTGTTTGCTTCTCTCATCCCCCGTTCTGCCCCTTTGCCAGTTTGTCT
>CM052489.1:38052645-38068143 GCA_028533335.1 Chrysocyon brachyurus
CCTAGTCAGGCCAACATTAAAAATGCTATAACTCTGACGCAGTCCCAAGTGGAAGCCTTAAAAACAAGAAAGGTTATGGACCATAGAGGCAGATTTAGGGAACTCAGCCACTTATTAAAACAATAACATTCATATCATAGGAGACTCAGAAGATGAAGAGAGAGAACAGGTGGGCCTTGCTCAGCCATTAGGAACGACAAATACCCACCATTTGCTTCAAGGTGGATGGAACTGGAAGGTATTATGCTGAGTGAAGTAAGTCAATCAGAGAAGGACAAACATTGTATGTTCTCATTCATTTGGGGAATATGGATAATAGTGAAAGGGAATATAAGGGAAGGGAGAAGAAATAAAGAAATGAGTCGGAAATATCAGAAAGGGAGACAGAACATAAAGACTCCAAACTCTGGGAAATGAACTAGTGGTGATGGAATGGGAGGAGGGCGGTGGGTAGCAGTGAAAGGGTGACGGCCACTGAGGGGGGCACTTGACGGGATGAGCACTGGGTGTTATTCTGTATGCTGGCAAATTGAACACCAATAAGAAAATAAATTTATTATTAAAAAAGAATGAAATGAAAGAAAGAAAGAAAGAAAGAAAGAAAGAAAGAAAGAAAGAAAGAAAGAGTGGCACTTAGGTGGTCATTCAGTTAAGCTTCTGCCTTAGGCTCAGATCAAGATCCAGGTCCCAAGTCAGGCTCCCTGTTCAGCAGGGAACCTGATTCTCCCTCTCCCTCTGCCCCTCTCGCTCATGCTTTTTCTCTCCTCTCTCACATATAATTAAATAACATCTTTGAAAAAAAAACAAACCCAGAAGGAAGAGAAATCTCCCATGTAGAATAATTTCAAACAATTTGTGTAGACATTCCACCCTCAAGTCTGGGTCGATAGTAGCCACACTGTGGTGCCCTCGGGCATTTGATGGATAAAAAGGATGGGAGATAGATGATGGTCATAGAGAGAGGAATGGTACTCAGCTAGCAAAGAGAAGGAAATCTTGCCATTTGCAATGATGTGGATAGAACTAGAGGGATCATGTTTTTTTTAAATTTTAATTTATTTAAATTTATTTTTTCTTTATTTATGATAGTCACAGAGAGAGAGGCAGAGACATAGGCAGAGGGAGAAGCAGGCTCCATGCACTGGGAGCCCGAAGTGGGATTCGATCCCGGGTCTCCAGGATCGCGCCCTGGGCCAAAGGCAGGCGCCAAACAGCTGCGCCACCCAGGGATCCCAAGAGGGATCATGTTAAGTGAAATAAGTCAGACGGGAAAGAGAATGACCGTGTGGTGTCATTCATAGGTGGAATTAAAGAAGCAAAGCAGATAACAACTGTGAAGGGAAAAAAAACAAGATGAAAACAGATGCAGGAAATACAGACTCTTAATGATAGGAAACAAACTGATGGTCATTGGAAGCGGGGCGGGGGGAGGGTTCACAGGGGACCGGCATGAAGGATGGCACGTGATATCTTGAGCACTGTGGTTATCTTCAACTGGTGAATCCCTGAATTCTTCCTCTGAAAGTATAATACACTATACGTTAATTAATTGGGATTAAATTAAATTAAGTTAAAAAATCAGTTGTATCAGAGCACGTTTCCTTCTGGACTCTCTGTTCTGCTCCTCCAGCTAATGCTGGGACCAACTCTCGTGGGTCTGGTTTGTTTAAGTAAGCGTCAGGCCTCGTCCATGGACCAGCCCAGGGCTAGAACTCACAACCAGGAGATCAGGACCGGAGGTGAGGTCAGGAGTCCAATGCTTAACCGACAGAGCCAGGCGGGGTCCTGAGGACAACACTGCTTTATCCTGTGTCTCTGTGACATCGTTTGAAATAGGAAAGTGCTGCATCCGGATCTGTCCTGCTTATCCAATACTGATTTGCTGTCCGGTGTCATATTTCGGGGCAGATGGAAGTTATGGGTTTTTTTCCCTATTTATAGGATCTGCCACCATGATTTCACAGGAATAACATTGTAATTGAGGGTGGCTTCAGGAACTGCGAACATTTTCACAAGATGAGGGTTCCAACCCACGAGCCCAGGACGGCCTCCCAGAGCCTGGTATGGCTCAGTGCACAAGTCTTGTGCTCTTTTTGTTCAGTCTCATTATTTATTCTCTGTGATGCTCCTGAGAAGGGAGTCACATCCATCATTTCCTTCCTGAATGCTCATTGTCAGGCACAGCAAGCCCCACAATAGAATAAAAACTGAGCCCAGTCCAAGGGCAGGAAGCCCCTATTAGAACAGATCTCAATGCCCTTGAAGGCCCCATATCAAAATGTAAACAGAACTTGAGGAATTACTCCAGCCCTTCGGGAGTTCCCCGAGACCAGCCCTTAAAAATAAGCTAAACCCCACCTCGGGGTCCAAGTCCCCGCTCTGCTGTGTCGGGTATACTTGGACACAAGCTCAAGCTTGTAAATAAACCCTCGTGTGTTTGTATTGAGGTTGGCTTCTCGGTGATTTCTCAGATTCGCAATCTTGGTCACAACAGTCTGAGATAAAAAAAACAAAACCAAAAGAAGCTCGGACACAGGAGAGTGAACACAGGGTTCTGAGAGAAGCGGCGGAGACCTGGGGACTTCGGGGCTCTTCTGTGGAGGCCCCAGCAGACTGGGGGGCGGAATGCTCAGCCCCAGAGCCAGAGGACCCAGCGTCCCCACCCGCATCCCGCCCATCAGAGCCAGGACTCAGGGAGCAGCACAGCGCCGCCCGCTGGAGCCCAGAGGCACTGACGCCCACCCCGCCTCTGACCCCCACAGGTGCAACTCCCAGGCAGATGTGCACCTGACAATCAGTGCCAAGGCCCATCCCCAGACCCCACACAGACCATTCGCTGCCACCAAGTTGTCAGACCACAGAGGCTGCAGAGCTTCAGCTCTGCCTGGAAAGTAGTGTCTAGATTCCTTTGGACTTTGTGCTCTATTTTCAATTATTTTCTTTGATTCTTTTTTATTAATTGCCTTATTTTAATTTTTTGTATGTACCTTATATATTTCTTATTTTTACTTTCATGGTACTTTAATTGTGTTTCATATTTTGGGATTTAGAATCTTTTAACAAGCAGGCTAAAATAAATTGGTGTTTTTTTTTTTGGAGAGCAGTTGTTATTGTTTTTCTTGGTTTTTCTTTTTCTTCCTTCTTTCTTTTCTGGAAAAAATAATGAGATGGAGAAATTCTCCATCATAAAATAACATGAGGTAGTACTCACAGCCAGGAAGTTCATCAATAAACATATATGATATCTAACTACAGTTTAAAACAATGATTATAAAGTTAGCAGCTGGGCTGGAAAAAGAGCACAGAAGAAAACTAGAGAATCCCTTACTGTAGAAATAAAAGAACTAAAATCAAGTCAGTCCAACGTTAAAAATGCTATAACTGAGATGCAGTCCCAACTGGAAGTCTTTAAAACAAGAAAGGTTATGGACCACAGAGGCAGACGTAGGGAAGTCAGCCACTTATTAAAACAATAACATTCATATCATAGGAGACTCAGAAGATGAAGAGAGAGAAAAGGTGGGCCTTACTCAGCCATCAGAAATGACAAATACCCACCATTTGCTTCAAGGTGGATGGAACTGGAAGGTATTATGCTGAGTGAAGTAGGACAATCGGAGAAGGACAAACATTGTATGTTCTCATTCATTTGGGGAATATAGGTAATAGTGGAAGGGAATATAAGAGAAGGGAGTAGAAATGTGTTAGAAATATCAGAAAGGGAGGCAGAACATAAAGACTCCTAACTTGGAAATGAACTAGGGGTGACTGAAGGGGAGGAGGGCAGGGTTGAGGGTGAATGGGTGACAGGAACTGAGGGGGGCACTAGATGGGATGGGCACTGGGTGTTATTCTGATTTGGCAAACTGAACACCAAAAAAAAATAAATAAATTTATTATTTAAAAAAAAAAGAAAGAAAGAAAGAAAGAGTGGCATCTGGGTGGCTCAGTTACGCTTCTGACTTAGGCACAGATCATGATCCAGGTCCCAAGGCAGGCTCCCTGTTCAGCAGGGAACCTGCTTCTCCCTCTCCCTCTGCTCCTGTCGCTCATGCTTTTTCTCCTCTCTCTCATATAAATAAATAACATCTTTGAAAAAGAAACAAACAAACCCAGAAGGAAGAGAAATCTCCCATGTAGAAGAATTTCAAACAATTTGTGCAGACATTCCACCCACAAGTTCATGAGCATAGCTTCCCACTCTTAAGTGTGCAATACACAAAGTAACTTTCCTCTACAAAATATATTTAGAAAACCTAAAATAATAATGATAATATAATAATAATAATAAAATAATAACAGTAATGAATCAGTTTACTATGGAGAAAGCTGACAAACATTACCTCAGCAAGATGATCAGATCGATACCAAGACTGATAAATCATGTTGATAGTATCTATCCTTTATATTATATAATGAAAATGGCAGCATATCTCTGTATATAATCCACAAAAACAGTTCAATCATGAGATAAATGACAGACATGTCCAACTGAAGGAAATTTTTCAAAATACTCTATTTCTCAAAGTGTTCCAGTTCAACAACAAGGAAAGGCTGAAAGACTGTCACAATCCAGAGGAGCCTAAGAAAACAGGAGGACAAACGGAATGTGATATGAGGGTTGGTAACTTAGCAAAAACTAAGGAAATCTGAACATAATATGGTCTTTGGTTAATGCGACTATTTTAATATTGATTCATTAGCTAATCTTTGTACCGTACTAATGTAAGATATCAATAATTAGAGAAATTGAGTGCAAGTGCATGTGAATGCACTGTACTATCTTCTCAATTTCCCTATAAATCTTTGTTTTTTTCCTAATAAATAAGATTTATTTTGAAAATTGACTTAAATGAATCAGGCTCCAAGTGTGAAGACATTTTAAGAATAGTTGAATTAACTTTTGCCTTATTCTTAAAGAGTTCCTTCCATGGGAACAAAGTAAGAATTTTAGATAGAAGGAAAGAAAAACACTTATGAACACGTATAATGTCTCCTCAACTTAAAAGCAGGAACGGATAATAAATAACAAAAATAAGATAAAAATAATTCTAGTATAATAGACACCATATTGCAAGAGCATTTAAAATTAGCAATGCATAACATTTATTTCCTTGACATTTGTCTTACAAAGAGTTCACAGTGTTTCAGTGTCAGTTCAAATAGGGGAAGAATCTCAGGGAAGAATCCTTCACATAATAATAGGACCATTGGTAATAATGTCTCTCAGTTCGTTCCAAATCCATAAAGATGCATTTCCTGATGAGTGACTGAACTGTGAAGAAAGAGATGAGAAACCCTCATCCCTCTGAAATACTTGTGTCAGAATATTTTAACCATAGTACTATAGATAGTAGTAAATTATCCTTATTAACAGGAAATATGTCTCAGATTGGAATCTCAGCAATGAGATGGGCAGAGAAAAAATGCTTTAACTTGCTCCTCATCTTTTAAAGACAAAGGAGAGTTTTTCAATGTACAAAGACAGTTGTCAAGATAGCCTTAGGGAATAAGAGTCTTCAGCATCGAACCCCGCTGCACAGCTCAGACGCTCGCGCTCCAGGTCTTCCTGATCCCAAATCCCTGGGCCTGTCCCCCAACACAGGATGCCACGCTGAGGTCATTTGCAATGGCTCTCTTAGGAGCTCTGGGGAATGGGGAAGGAGCTAGATAGGATGGGACAGGACACATGGAGGCCTAGAAAATTAAGGCCATTCCAATTTAAATTCAGTGTTAGCACACGCCCAGCCATCCCAGGCCCCTATGAAGAAGAGCTGAATTTTACATTACTTCAGTTACAGGAAAAAAAAAAACAAAAGTTTACAGTTTAATGACCTAGAAAGCCCCACAATACAATCAAAACTAAGCCCAGGCCAAGGGCAGGAAGTCCCTATTAGAATGGGAAGAAAGCTCAATCACTTGAAGGCCCCATATCAAAATGTAAACAGAAATTGAGGAATTGCTCCAGCCCTTCTGGAGGTCCTGGAGACAAGCCCTTAAAACTAAGCTAAAACCTACTTCGGGGTCCAACTCCCTGCTCCACTCTGTCGGGTATACTTGGACACAAGCTCGAGCTTGTAAGTAAATTCTCGTGATTTTTCATCAGCGTCGCCTTCTCAGTGGTTTCTTGGATTCGCAATCTTGGGCACAACAGTCTGAGATAAAAAAACAAAAACAAAAGATGCTCGGACACAGGTAGAGTGAACACAGGGTTCTGAGAGAAGCGGCAGAGACCCGGGGGCTTGGGGGTTCTTCTGTGGAGGCCACTGCAGACTGGGGGGCAGGATGCTCAGCCCCAGAGCCAGAGGACCCAGAGACCCCTCCCACATCCGCCCATCAGGGTCAGGTCTCAGGGAGCAACACAGCGCCTCCTGCTAGACTCCAGAGGCGCTGACGCCCAACCCGCCTCTCACCCCTCAGTTCCATCTACCAGGCAGATGTGCACCTGATAATCAGCGCCACAGCCCATCCCCAGACCCAGCACAGACCACTCACTGCCACCAAGTTGTCAGACCACTGAGGCTGCAGAGCTTCAGCTCTGCCTGGAAAGTGGGGTCTAGCTTCCTTTGTACTTTGTGCTTTATTTTCATTTATTTTCTTTGATTCATTTTTATTAATTGCCTTATTTAATTTTTATGTATGTACCTTATATATTTCTTATTTTTACTTTCATGGTACTTTAATTGTGTTTCATATTTTGGGATTTAGAATCTTATAACAAGCAGGCCAAAATAATTTGGTTTTTTTTTTAGAGGGCAGTTGTTATTGTTTTTCTTGGTTTTCTTTTTCTTCCCATTTTCTTTTCTGGAAAAAGAAATGAGATGGAGAAATTCACCTCCATAAAATAACATGAGGTAGTACTCACAGCCAGGAAGTCCATCAATATGCATATATGATGTCTAACTACAGTTTAAAACAATGATTATAAAGATAGCAGCTGGACTGGAAAAAGAACACAGAAGAAAACTAGAGAATCCCTTACTGTAGAAATAAAAGAACTAAAATCTAGTCAGGCCAATGTAAAACTAGAGAATCCCTTACTGTAGAAATAAAAGAACTAAAATCTAGTCAGGCCAATGTTAAAAATGCTATAACTGAGATGCAGTCCCAAGCGGAAGCCTTAAAAACAAGAAAGGTTATGGACCACAGAGGCAGACGTAGGGAAGTCAGCCACTTATTAAAACAATAACATTGACATCTTAGGAGACTCAGAAGATGAAGAGAGAGAAAAGGTGGGCCTTGCTCAGCCATCAGAAATGACAAATACCCACCATTTGCTTCAACGTGGATGGAACTGGAAGGTATTATGCTAAGTGAAGTAAGTCAATTGGAGAAGGACAAATATTGTATGTTCTCATTCGTTTGGGGAATATAGGTAATAGTGAAAGGAAATATAAGGGAAGGGAGTATAAATGTGTGAGAAATATCAGAAAGGGAGACAGAACATAAAGACTCCTAACTCAGGGAAACGAACTAGGGGTAATGGAAGGGGAGGAAGGCAGGCGGTGGGGATGAATGGGTGATGAGCACTTGTTCTTATTCTGTATGATGGCAAACTGAACACCAATAAAAAATAAATTTATTATTAAAAAAGAAAGAAAAAAAGAAAGAGTGGCACCTGGGTGGCTCAGTCAGTTAAGCTTCTGCCTTAGGCTCAGATCATGATCCAGGTCCCAAGGCAGGCTCCCTGTTCAGCAGGGAACCTGCTTCTCCCTCTCCCTCTGCCCCTCTCACTCATTCTTTTTCTCTCCTCTCTCTCTCAAAAAAATAAAAAACATCTTTGAAAAAAGAAACAAACAAAAAACCCAGAAGGAAGAAAAATCACCCAAGAATTTCAAACAATTTGTGCAGACATTCCACCCACAAGTTCATGAGCATAGCTTCCCACTCTTATTACCGGAATACACATAGTAACTTCCTTCTACAAAATATAATATGAAAAACTTAAAATAATATTGATAATATAATAATAATAATAATTAATAACAATAATAATAAAGAATCAGTTTACTACGGAGAAAGCTAACACTACCTCAGCAAGATGATCAGATCGATACCAAGACTGATAAATCATGTTGATAGTATCTATCCTTTATATGATATAATGAAAATAGCAGTATATCTCTGTATATAATCCACAAAAACAGTTCAATCATGAGATAAATGACAGACATGTCCAACTGAAGGAAATTTTTCAAAATACTCTACTTCTCAAAGTGTTCCAGTTCAACAACAACAAGGAAAGGCTGAAAGACTGTCACAATCCAGAGGAGCCTAAGAAAACAGGAGGACAAACGGAATGTGATATGAGGGTTGGTAACTTAGCAAAAACTAAGGAAATCTGAACATAATATGGTCTTTGGTTAATGCGACTATTTTAATATTGATTCATTAGCTAATCTTTGTACCGTACTAATATAAGATATCAATAATTGGAGAAACTGAGTGCAAGTGTATGCGAATGCTCTGGACTATCTTCTCAATTTCACTATAAATCTTTGTTTTTTTCCTAATAAATAAGATTTATTTTGAAAATTGACTTAAATGAATCAGGCTCCAAGTGTGAAGACATTTTAAGAATTGTTGAATTATCTTTTCCCTTATTCTTATAGAGTTCCTTCAGTGGGAACAAAGTAATAATTTTATATCAGAAGGAAAGAACAACACTTATGAAGACATATTATTGTCTCCTCAACCTGAAAAGCAGTAAAGGATAATAGATGCAAAAATAAGATAAAAATACTTCTATTATAATAGACACCATGTTGCAACTACATTTAAAATTAGCAATGCATAACATTTATTTCCTTGACATTTGTCTTACAAAGAGTTCACAGTGTTTCAGTGTCAGTTCAAATAGGGGAAGAATCTCAGGGAAGAATCCTTCACATAATAATAGGACCATTGGTAATAATGTCTCTCAGTTCGTTGCAAATTCATAAAGATGCATTTCCTGATGAGTGACTGAGCTGTGAAGAAAGAGATGAGAAACCCTCATCCCTCTGAATTACTCGTGTCAGAATATTTTAACCATAGTACTACGGATAGTAAATTATCCTTATTAACAGGAAATATGTCTCAGATTGGAATCTGAGCAATTAGATGGGCAGAGTAAAAACACTTTGACTCGCTCCTCATCTTTTAAAGATAAAGGAGAGCTTTTCTATGTACAAAGCCAGTTGTCAAGATAGCCTTAGGGAATAAGAGTCTGCAGCATGGAATCCTGCTGCACAGCTGGGACGCCCACGACCCAGGTATTCTTGATCCCAAATCCCTGGGCCTGTCCCCCAACACACGCTGCCAAGCTGAGGTCATTTGCAATTCCTCTCTTAGGAGCTCCGGGGAAAGGGGAAAGAGCTAGATAGGATGGGACAGAACGCAAAGAGGCCGTTAAAATGAAGGCCTTTCTACTTTAAGTTCAGTGTTCGAACAAGTCCAGCCATCCCAGGCCCCTGTGAAGAAGACCTGAAATTTACATTATTTCAGTTACAGGAAAAAAAAACAAAAGTTTACAGCTTAATGTCCTAGAAAGCCCCACAATAGAATCAAACTGAGCCCATGCCATGGGCTGGAAGCACCTATTAGAATGAGAGCAGAGCTCAATACCCTTGAAGGCCCCATATCAAAATGTAAACAGAAATTGAGGAATTGAGGAAGCCCTTCTGGAGGACCCCGAGACAAGCCCTTAAATCTAAGCTAAAACACACCTCGGGGTCCAAGTCCCTGCTCCGCTGTGTTGGGTGTACTTGGACACAAGCTCGAGTTTGGAAATCAACCCTTGTGTGTTTGCATTGGTGTCAGTTCCTTAGTGGTTTCTCGGATTCACAATCTTGGGCACAACACCCCCATGTCCCCTCCCACCTTGGCTGAACCCCTATCCCCTCCCACCCAGGGTGACACTCAGTCACTCCCCGCCTACAACAGCTGGGCACAGGCCGTCACACAGGTCCCATGGGCACGATGGGCACTCCCGCCTTCCCTGGACTCCCAGAGGAAGGAAGGAGGTTTTGGCAGGACATACTCCCATGGTGGCCCCAGGGCTCCCTGCCCAGCACGGCACCTGTGACAGGTCAGGTCTGTGTCCCTGATGCCTGCTCCTCCTCCCCGGTTTTCCCACAGGAAATGAAGGAGGACGCCCTGGTCTCCTCCAGGGACATCACGCAGGTAGACCTGGACGTCATCAGGAAGTTCAGCAGCCACATCATGTTTTAGGACTGCTAGGGGGTCGGATGAGGCTGCTGGGCCAGGGGGCTTCGGGGCCCTGGAGGCTTCTGGGTAAGGAAAACGGGGCCTCTGAGGCCAGGGAGAGCAATAGCAACCAACAACACACGCTCCATGGTAGGGTGATGGAGATGACCACACCCCCGGGGCCTCAGGGATGAGGAGGCCACAAGGATGGGGCCTCCAGGGGTTTCCATGGGACCTGAACACCAAAGGGGAGAGGGACGGCCCCCTAAGAAGCAGGGGATGGGGTGGGGGACGTGAGGGGCATGAACCGGATCTGGGGGCCAGGAGGCATGTCCATGGCTGGAGCAAGACACACATCGATCGCATGAGGGTCAGACGGTTCAGAGTGACACCCACTCTCGGTGCTTTATATATTTCTAAATTCTGTGCATTTAATTAGAGACAATTTGCAATTTTAAACATACATATTATGATGACCCCCAGATAATGCCCCCGGTCCAGCCAGGGCCCTGCACTCACCACATGGGGCCGCAGGGGCAGGTGTCACAACAAACCCCAGAATGGGGTCGCCTTATCTGTAGATGTCTCTGTGTGCATCTTAGAGAACGGGGATGCCCTGTGTCCGCCGGCCCCCCACGCCATCCCCCCATTCCCCAGACCCACACCATCCCCCTACATCATCATCCCCCATGGCATCGCCCCTACCCCATCCCCCTCACACACACACAGCCTCACATAATCCCCACCCACAGTATACCCCAACACCATCCCCCCTACACCATCCCCCACACTCCCCCACCTTCATACCCATGCCCCCACACCATCGGCCCCGAACAAGGACCCAGTGCAGCTGCCCCCTGTGGGACATGATCAGCCTCCCTGGGGTTCTCTGGATACCCTGCTCCCATCAGAAGCCCAGGTGTCCCATAGAGTACCCAGGGGTTGCAGGGAGGAGGGACGGCAGGGAGCCCCCTACAGTGTGTGAGCAGGTGAGTGAATCAGAGGATACAATGTGCCCTGCCTCCACCCACTGTCACTCTTGGAGGGTGGGACACCCTGCACAGGACACCAGGCCCTAACCCAGAGGTACCTCGGCTGATTGGGGCCAGGCTCTGTGGGGGCTGGGTTGATTTGAGCCCCCACCAGTCCCAACACAAAGACTAATGGAATCAGGCCCCCATGGACCTGGCCAGCGCTGGATTCTGGTCCCGGGCTGAGCAAGCCCTCTCACAGCTGGATGTGGCCTGCTGGGCCCTGGACATGCCCCACACATCCGGGTCGCTGATCTAGGGCAGCCCTGGGGATCCTGGGATACCCCAGTGTGGGAAGTGGAGGGGCAAGCCGGTGGGCCCCACCCACACCCACACCAGGATGCAGGCTCCTCCAGGTGCTGGGGCCCCAGAGGGCCCAAGGCCGGGGTCCAGCTGCCCTGCGGGAACCCAGTGCAGGAGCCCATGTGTTGCAGGTCCAGGTCAGCTCTGCTGTCCTCAGAACCGTCTCTCAGGCTGAAACCTCAGGACATACGCCCACACCCGGAGTCCACACATGCTCCCAGGTGGGGGACTCCAGCACTCAACCCCCAACCCATGTGATTCTTGTCCTTCCGTAAAGGACAGAAAGGTCTCCCTCCCCAGGGGAAGGCACACAACCACGGCTCTGAGCCCGTTTGCTGTAGAAAGTCAATAAAATGTTGTGGTGCGAAAATACACAGCCAGCCCGTTTCTGTGTCTCCCAGAACTCTGTTCACAGGGCGTGTAGAGACCCCCAGAGAGGAGGAGGGGGCACCACCTAGGCCCCAACTAGCCTGTGCAGGGGCGCCGCCAGGCACACACAGCTGACGTCCCCACGTGCCTTCCAGGAGCAGCCAGACCCACTGCCAGACATGGGAATGTGGCCGAGCCAGAACTTCAAGCTCAGCTGACCCTCCAGCTGAAAGTCACTGCATGAGCGAGCCCCAGCGCTGCCAGGGGAGCCCAGCTAACTGCCCAGCGCCAGCACCAGAAATGATGTTGTGCCAACCATTTCGGGGTTTTTTGGTGACCCAGCCAAAGGATCCGATTGCTGCACTTAATACTGCATGGGATCACACACACACACCTCAAAAGCAACAAAAGTAGGAATCCCCCCAATACTGTCAAACAGCAGCCAGATGGTTACTTACACAATGCTGTGGTCCCCAATAGGATACAGGGAAAACGCTATAAGCCATGACTGCAGAGGTGCTAGAGATGTGCCTGCTGTGTTCCAACAAGGAGGGCAGAGGGCCAGGAAGTATCCTCAAGAGGGGGGTCCCTCCTAGGAAAGGACACCAGGTCCCTGTAAAGGCTACGGAGGGTGAAATATGTCCTCCTCTCTTTCTGCTTCTGGTTTTCCTCCTAAATGCCATTTTCCTCAATCATATTAGCAAGAATTTATTTTATGTTTTTAAATTTCTTTTTATTGTAGTCCAATTTGTATGAATTATTTCTTCAGCAAGGGTGTCATTCAGGAGAGATAAAGATTTTCCCAGACAGGCAACATATAAAGGAGTTCAGGACCACTTAACCAGTCCAGTAAGGAATTTTAAGAGGGACTCTTCTAGTGGGGGAAAAAAAGAGACCAAAAGCAACAAAGACTAAAAAGGACCAGAGAATGTCACCAGAAACACCAACTCTTCCGGTAACACAGAGGCACAAAGTTCATATCTTTAAATAGTCACTCTGAATGATGATAGACTAAATGCTCCAATCAAAAGATATAGGGTATCAGAGTAGCTAAAAAACAGGATCCGGGATGCCTGGGTGGCTCAGGGGTTGAACCTCTGCCTTTAACTCAGGGTGTGATCCTGGAGTCTGGGATCGAGTCCCATACTGGGCTCCTGGTGGGGAGACTGCTTCTCTCTCTGCATAATTTTCTGCCTCTCTCTCTCTCTGTCTGTCTCTCTGATAAATAAAATTATTATTAAAAAAACAACATCCATCTGTACGCTGCCAACAGGATGCTCACCTTAGACCTATAGACACCAACAGATTGAAAGTCAGGGGATGGAAAATCATCTATCACGCTAATGGATATCAAAAGAAAGCTGGAGGACACATACTTATATCAGACAAACGAGATTTGAGACCAAACCCTGGGGGACACCTGGTGGCTCAGTGTTTGAGCATCTGCCTTCAGATCAGGGCGTGATCCTGGGATCCCAGGATCGAGTCCCATATCTGCCACCCTTTAGGGAGCCTGTCTCTCACTCTGTTATGTTTCTTCCTCTGCTCCTCTGTGTATCTCTCATGAATAAATAAAATATTTAAATTTCAAACAAGAAAGAACAAATACTGTAAGAAGAGATGAAGAAGGACATTTTTTCATAATTAAAAAGACTCTCTATCAAGATGAAACAACTAAATATTTATGCTGCCAACATGGCAGTACCTAAATATAAAAACCAATTAACAACAAACGTACAGGAACTCACTGATAATAATACAATGACAGGGGATTTTAACACCCACTTATGGCAATGGACCGATCATCTATGCAGAAAATCACCCGGGGAACAATAGCCTTGACACAGTGGACCACAGGGACTCAACAGATATAGTCTGAACATTTCATCCTAAAGCAGAATACACATTCCTTTCAAGTGCACATGGGACATCCTCCAGAACAGATCATATCATGGGCCACAAATCAGCCCTCAACAGGTACAACAGGTACAAGAAGGTTAATATCACACCCTGTACATTTTTGGAACACGACGCTATGAAACTTGAAGTCGACAGTAAGAAAAAAAATTGGACAGACCAAAAATACGTGGAGATTATGAACATCTACTAGAGAATGAATGGAGCAACCAGGAAATTAACGAGGAAATTTAAAACAAATGAAAATGAAAACATGTTTCTCCAAACCTCTGGGATGTAGCATAGGCAGTCCTAAGAGGGAAATACATAGCAATACAGGCCTAGCTCAAGAAACAAGATGTCTCCAATAAACAACTTAACCATACACCTAAAGGAGCTGGAAAAGGAATAGCAAACATAGCCTGAAGCCTACAGAAGAAGGGAAAAAATAAAGATGAGAGCAGAAATAAACAATGCAGAAACAACAAAACAGTAGAATGGAAAAACAAAACTAAGAGCTGGTTCTTCAAAATAAATAATAAAATGGATCAAGCCCTAGCCAGCCTTATTAATGAGAAAAGACAAAACTTAAATGAATCAAATCACAAATGAGAAGAGAGATCACAATCAACACCAGAAAAATTAGACAATTATAGGGGAATACTATGGAAGATTATACACTAATAAACTGGGAGTCCTGGAAGAAATGGACAAATCCCTAGAAATGTGCAAATGAGCAAAACTGAAATAGAAAGAAATAGAAAATGTGAACAGACCCATAACTTGCAAGGAAATTGAATCAGCAAGGCACCTGGGTACCTCAGTGGTTGAGCATCTGCTTTGGCTCAGGTCATGATCCCGGGGTCCTGGGGCATCAAGTCCCACATCAGGCTCCCCGCATGGAGCCTCATTTTCCCTCTGCCTATAACTCTGCCTCTCTGTGTCTTGCATGAATACATAAATAAAGGTGCAGCCACTGTGGAAACAGTCTGGAGGGTCCTCGAGAAGTTAAAAATAGGGGATCCCTGGGTGGCGCAATGGTTTGGCGCCTGCCTTTGGCCCAGGGCGTGATCCTGGAGACCCGGGATCGAATCCCACATCAGGCTCCCGACATGGAGCCTGCTTCTCCCTCTGCCTATGTCTCTGCCTCTCTCTCTCTCTCTCTCTCTGTGTGACTATCATAAATAAATTTTAAAAAAGAAGTTAAAAATAGAGCTACCCTACGATTCCAAAATTGCACAGCTACGTATTTACACAGAGGATACAAAAGTAGTTTAGTAGATTCGAAGAGGAATACGCAGCCCAATGTTGGTCGCAGTGTTATCAACAACAGCGAAACTGTGTATACAGCCCAGATGTCCATCGACAGATGAATGGGCCGAGACAATGTGGTAAATATACACACTGCAACATTACTCGTTCATCAGAAGGGATGAAATGAAGCCATTTTCAATGACGTGGGAGAAGTGGAAGGGACTTATGCACAATGAACTCAGTCAGTCTGAGAAAGACAGATACCAAATACCATACAATTGCATTCACATGTGAATTTTAAGAAACCAAACAAACTGGCAAGGGGCGAAGGGGGGATGAGAGATGCAAACCAAGAAACACACTCTTAACCACAGAGAATAAACTAATAAATACCAGAGGAAAGTGGGGGGGGGATCAGGGGATGGGAATAGTAGAGGTCACCTCTGACCAGTACCAG
>CM052489.1:38068643-38088620 GCA_028533335.1 Chrysocyon brachyurus
GTCCATTTGAGGTCCCTGTGGGAACCAGTCACCTCGTCCAGGAGAGGCCCAGGTGGCACCAGAGTCACCAGATCCAGGTGAGGCCCAGGTATATAAGAGAGTATCCAGGTCCCAATGATGCCCAGGTAAGGACCAGAGACAACAGGCCCGGGAGAGGCCCAAATATGGATCAGAGTCATTTTGTTCCAGGTGAGGCCAGATGGAGACCACAGGAACCAGGTCCAAGACAGCCCCATATGAAACCAAAACCACCAGATCCAGGTGAGGTCCAGGTGGGACCACAGTCACAAGGTCCAGGAGAGGCGCAGGTGGCAACAGGATTCACCAAGTCCAGGTGAGGCCCAGGTGGCGACCATTCACCAGATCCAGGTGAGGACCAGCTAAGGACCAGATGCACTAGGCCCAAGTGAAGCCCAAGGGGTGATCAGAGTCACCAGGTAAGGGTGAGGCGCAGAGGGGGAACCAGAGTAACCAGTTTAGTTTGAGGCCCAGAATCGGACCAGAGGTCCCTGGTCAAAGTGAGGCCCAGGTGTGGAATAGACTATCCAGGTCCCAATGATGCCTGGGTGAGGACCAGAGTCACTAGCGCCATGCAGGCCCAGATAGGGAACAGAATCACTAGGTCCTGGTGAGGCATAGAATAAGATCACAGTCACAGTATCAGGTGAGCCCCTTGTGGGAACCAGAGCCACTCTATCCAGCCTAGTCTCATGTCCAGGTGAGGCCCGGGTGAGGACCAGATTCATCAGGTCGAATTGAGACATAGCTGGGGACAAGATCCAGCAGGTCTTGGTGCAGCCTAGGTGGGGCAAGATTCAGCAGTTCTGAGTTAGCTCAAAGTGGGGACGAGAGACACCAGGTCCAGGTGACGCCAAACTGAGGACTGGAGTCACCAGATCCAGGTGAGGTCCATGTTGGAAAGAGAGTCACAAGGTCTAGGAGAGGTCCAGGGGGGGACCAGAGTCACCAGATCCAGGTGAATTCCATGTGGGGACCAGAGTCACCTGATCCAGGTGAAGCCCAGGTGGGGGCCAGAGTCGCTAGGTCCAGATGAGGCCCAGGAGAGGACCAGAGTTACCAGGGACACGTGAGGCCCCGGTGGGGATCAGAGGCAACAGGTCCATGTGAGGCCGGCTTGGGGACCATGATCAACAGGTCTACTAGAGTTCCAGGTGTGGAACACAGTAACCAGGTCCAGCTGAGTCCCCGGTGGTGACAAGGGTCACCACCTCCAGGTGAGGCACAGGTGGGGACCAGGATCACCAGGCACATGGAGGCCCTTGAAAGAACGAGAGTCAAGAGTTCGAGGTGAGGCGCAGGTGGCAACCACACTCACCAGTTCTCGGTGAGGCCCTGGTGGGGACCAGAGTCACGAGGTACATGAGAAGTTAGAAACAATGCATCCACTAGGTCCACATGATGTCCATGTGGGAACGAGAATCACCAGTTACAGGTGAGTACCAGGTGGGGATCCGACTCACCATGTCCAGGTGAGACCCAGGTGGGAACCAGTGTCACCATGGCTAGGTGTGGCCCAGGGGAAGACCAGAGTTAATAGGTCCGGCTCGGTCACTGTTAGTGAACAGTGTAACCATATCTAGATGCTCCCCAGGTGGGTACCACAGACACCAGGTCCTGGTGAGGCCCAGGTGGGACCAGAGACATGAGGTCCAGGTGAGGTCCCGATGGGAACCACAGTCACCAGGTAAGGTGAGTCCATGCTTGGATCAGTCTCACCAGTTACCGGTGAGACCCAGGTGGAGCCAGAGTCACCAGGTACAGAAGATGCCAAAGTCAGGACCAGAGTTACCAGGATCAGGTAAGTACCAGTGGGGAATAGAGTAACCATGTCCCAATGATGCCCAGGTAGAACCAGAGTCACCAGGTCCAGATGAGGCGCAGGTGGGGAGCATATTCACTAGGACCCGGTGAGTCCCAGGTGAGGACCAGAGTCACCAGGTATAGTTGAGTCCATGTGAGGCAAACCTGGAGGCCATGAAGTGGAACCATGTCCCGATGATGTCCAGGTAGGGACGATAGTCAAAAGGTCCAAATGAGGCCCAGATGGAGCATATTCACTAGGTCCAGGTGAGGCCCAGTTGAGGACCAGAGTCACCAGATCTGGTTGAGGCCTAGAGGGGTACCAGAGTCACCTGGTCCAGGTGACATCCAGATGGGGACCAGAGTCACAAGGTCAGGCTGAGGCCCAGAGTGGTTCCAGAGTCATCATGTCCAGGTGAGGCTCAGGTGTGGAACAGAGTAACGAGGTAACAGTGATTCCCAGGTGAGGACCAGAGTCACCAGATCCTGGTGACGCGCAGATAGGATCAGAGTCACCAGTTCCAGGTGAGGCCAAGAAGGGGTCCACAGCAGTCAGGTCCAGGTGGGGAACAAAGTCACCAGGACTGGGTGAGGCCCAGATGGGGACCAGATTCACCAGGTCCAGGTGAGGCCCAGGTGCTGCCCAGAGTCCCCGGGTCTGGGAGAGGACCAGGTAAGGACCAGATTCACCAGGTCCGAGGCACACGTGGGGACCTGAGTCTCCACGTATGGGTGAGGCCCAGGTGGCACCCGACTCACCAGGTCCAGATGAGGCCAACCTGTAATCAGAGTCACCAGATCCAGGTGAGGCCCTAGTGGGGACCGGAGTCACCACGTCAGGGTGAGGCCCAGAGGGGGAAGAGAATTACTAGGCCCAGGTGAGGCCCCGATGTGGAACTGAGAAACCAGGTCCCATGATGCCCATATTGGGACCTGAGTCACCAGGTCCAGGTGAGGTCCAGTTGTGGAACACAGTCACTGGGTCCCAATGTTGCACAGTGGAGGACCATGGTCAACAGGGCCAGGTGAGGCCCAGATGGGGAGCGGAGTCCCCAAATCCAGGTGAAGCCCAGGTGGGGACTACAATCACCAGATCCAGGGTAGTCTCAGGTGCCGACCAGAATCACCAGGTCCAGGTGAGGTGCAGGTAGCAACCACACTCACCAGGTCCCGGTGAGGCCCTGGTGGGGTCCAGAGTCACGAGGTACATGAGAAGCTAGAAACATGCCGCCACCATGTCCACAGGGTGTCCATGTGGGAAGGGGAATCACCTATTACAGGTGAGGACCAGGTGGGGATCCGACTCACCATGTCGAGGTGATACCCAGGTGGGAACCAGTGTCACCATGTCCAGGTGTGGCCCAGGTGAAGACCAGAGTTAATAGGACCAGCTGGGTCACTGTTAGTGAACAGTGTAACCATATCCTGATACTACCCAGGTGGTACCAGAGACACCAGGTCCTGGTGAGGCCCAGGTGGGACCAGAGACATGAGGTCCAGGTGAGGTCCCGATGGGAACCACAGTCACCAGGTCAGGTGAGTCCATGCTTAGGATCAGAGTCGCCAGTTACAGGTGAGACCCAGGTGGAGCCAGAGTCACCTGGTACAGAAGAGGCCAAAGTCGGGACGAGAGTTACCAGGATCAGGTCAGTCCCAGTGGGGAATAGAGTAACCATGTCCCGATGATGCCTAGGTAGAACCAGAGTCACCAGGTCCAGATGAGGCGCAGGTGGGGAGCCTATTCACTAGGTCCCGGTGAGGCCCAGTTGAGGACAAGAGTCATCAGGTCTAGTTGAGGCCTAGAAGGGTACCAGATTCGACTGGTCTAGGTGACATCCAGATGGGGACCAGAGTCACCATGTCAGAGTGAGGCCCAGTGGTGATCCAGAGTTATCATGTCCAGGTGAGCTCAGTGTGGAACAGAGTATCCAGGTCATAATGGTCCACATGAGGACCAGAGTCACCAGAACTGGGTGAGGCCCAGTTAGGATCAGAGTCACCAGTTCCAGGTGAGCCCAAGAAGGAGTCCACAGCAATCAGGTCCAGGTGGGGAACAAAGTCACCAGGACTGGGTGAGGCCCAGATGGGGACCAGAGTCACCAGGTCCAGGTGAGGCCCAGGTATATAAGAGAGTATCCAGGTCCCAATGATGCCCAGGTAAGGACCTGAGTCAACAGGTCCAGGAGAGGCCGAAATATGGATCAGAGTCATCTTGTTCCAGGTGAGGCCAGATGGAGACCACTGGAACCAGGTCCAGGAGAGCCGCTATATGAACCAGAGCCACCAGATCCAGGTGAGGTCCAGGTGGGACCACAGTCATAAGGTCCAGGTGAGGCGCAGCTGGCAATAAGATTCACCAAGTCCAGGTGAGGCCCACTTGGCGACCAGTCACCAGATCCAGGTGAGGACCAGCTATGGACCAGATTCACCAGGACCAAATGAAGCCCAAGGGGTGACCAGAGTCACCAGGTAAGGGTGAGGTCCAGAGGGGGAAGAGAGTAACCACTTGAGTTTGAGGCCCAGAATGGGACCAGAGGTCCCTGGTCTAAGTCAGGCCCAGGTGTGCAATAGAGTATCCAGGTCCGAATAATGCCTCGGTGAGGACCAGAGTCACTAGTGCCATGCAGGCCCAGATGAGGAACAGAATCACTAGGTCTTGTTGAGACATAGAATAAGACCACAGTCACCAGTATCAGGTGAGCCCCTTGTGGGAACCAGAGCCACTCTATCCAGCTGTGTCCAGGTCCATGTGAGGCCCACGTGAGGACCAGATTCATCAGGTCGAATTGAGGTATAGCTGGGGACAAGTGTCACCAGGTCTGGGTGCGGCCTAGGTGGGGCAAGATTCAGCAGTTCTGAGTTAGGTCAAAGTGGGGACGAGAGACAACAGGTCCAGGTGAGGCCAAACTGAGGACCAGAATCAGAGGATCCAGGTGAGGTCCATGTTGGAAAGAGAGTCACCGGTCCAGGAGAGGTCCAGGTGGGGACCAGAGTCAACAGATCCAGGTGAAGCCCAGGTGGAGACCAGAGTCACCATATCCACGTGAAGCTCTGGTGGGGATCAGAGTCACTAGTTCCAGATTAGGCCCAGGTGAGGACCAGATTTACCAGATACACGTGAGGCCCCGGTGGGGATCAGAGGCAACAGGTCCATGTGAGGCCGCCTTGGGGACCATGGTCAACAGGTCTACTTGAGGCCCAGGTGTGGAACACAGTACCCTGGTCCACGTGAGTCCCCGGTGGTGACAAGTGTCACCACGTCCAGGTGAGGCCCAGGTGGGGACCAGGATCACCAGGTACAGGGGAGGCCCTTGAAAGAACCAGAGTCAACAGTTCGAGGTCAGGCTCAGGTGGCAACCAGGGTCAGCAGGTCCAAGTCCGGCCAAAGTGGGGTTCACAGTCACTAGGGCACGTTGAGATCCAGAGGAGGAGCACAGTCACCTGGTCCAGGTGAGGTCCAGTTGTGGAACACAGTCACCGCGTCCCAATTTTGCCCAAATTTGAGGACCATGGTCAACAGGGCCAGGTGAGTCCCAGATGGGACCGGAGTCCCCAAATCCAGGTGAAGCCCAGGTGGGGACCACAGTCACCAGATCCAGGGCAGTTTCAGGTGCAGACCAGAATCTCCAGGTCCAGGTGAGGTGCCGGTGGCAACCACATTCACCAGGTCCTGGTGAGGCTTGGTGGGGACCAGAGTCACGAGGTACATGTGAATCTAGAAACACTGCAGCAACCAGGTTTACATGATGTCCATGTGGGAACGAGAATCACCAGTTACAGGTGAGGACCAGTTGGGGATCCGACTCACCATGTCCAGGTGAGACCCAGGTGGGAACCAGTGTCACCATGTCCAGGTGTGGCCCAGGTGAAGACCGGAGTTAATAGGTCCGGCTGGGTCACTGTTAGTGAACAGTGTAACCATATCCTGATGCTACCCAGGTGGGTACCAGAAACACCAGGTCCTGGTGAGGCCCAGCTGGAACAGAGACATGAGGTCGAGGTGAGGTCCCGATGGGAACCACAGTCACCAGGTCAGGTGAGGCCATGCGTAGGATCAGAGTCACCAGTTCCAGGTGAGGCCAAGAAGGAGTCCACAGCAGTCAGATCCAGGTGGGGAACAAAGTCACCAGGACTGGGTGAGGCCCAGATGGGTACCAGATTCAACAGGTCTAGTTGAGGAACAGGTGGTGACCAAAGTTATCAGTTACGGGTGAGACCAGGTGAGGACCAGATTCTCCAACTCCAAGTGAGGCCCACGTGGGTACCTGTGTCACCAGGTATATGTGAGGCCCAGGTGGCAACTCGACTCACCAGGTCCAGGTGAGGCCAACCTGCATTCCAGAGTCACCAGTTCCAGGTGAAGCCCTACTGGGGACCGGAGTCACCAACTAAATGTGAGTCTACAAGAACACAACAGTCACCAGGACAGGTGAGGCCATGCTTAGGATCAGAGTCACCAGTTACAGATGAGGCCCAGGTGGAGCCAGAGTCACCTGGAACAGAAATGGCCAAAGTCAGGACCAGAGTTACCAGGATCAGGTCAGTCCCAGTGGGGAATAGAGTAACCATGTCCCGATGATGCCCAGGTAGAACCAGTGTCACCAGGTCCAGATGAGGCGCAGGTGGGGTGCATATTCACTAGGTCCCGGTGAGGCCCAGTTGAGGACCAGAGACACCAGGTCTAGTTGAGGCCTAGAGGGGTACCAGATTCACTTGGTCTCGGTGACATCCAGATGGGGACAAGAATCACCATCTCAGGGTGAGGCCCAGAGGAGATCCAGAGTCATTATGTCCAGGTGAGACTCAGGGGTGGAACAGGATATCCAGGTCATAATGGTCCACAGGTGAGGACCAGAGTCACCAGATCTGGGTGAGGCCCAGTGAGGATCAGAGTTACCAGTTCCAGGTGAGTCCACGAAGGAGTCCACAGCAATAGGTTCAGGTGGGGAACAAAGTCACCAGGACTGGGTGAGGGCCAGATGGGGACCAGATTCACCAGGTCCAGGTGATTCCCAGGAAGTGACCAGAGTTACCAGTTCCGGGTGAGGAACAGGTAAGGACCAGATTCACCAGGTCCAAGTGAGGCCCACGTGGGGACCTGAGTCACCAGGTATGGGTGAGGCCCAGGTGACAACCCCACTCACCTTGCGTCCCATGTGCTTCTGACAAACATTTTTAGTGAGGATGTTCATAACTGCATCAGCAGGCAGTGTGGAACTGGGAAGTACTGCGTGTCACCTCATCTCGCAGAAGGTAATTCCCCAGAGAGAGCATTCAGCTAGTTCCTCACGTTGGGAAGTTAGTATGTAGATCCCATCTGAAGGAGGAATTCCTCGGAAGTCACTGGACTGAACTAATGGACACTTGCCTCTCGCAAAATGCGTCCCGTATCGAACGAAATTCATTTGAAGTGAAGCATACAGGCGGTCAGGAAGAGGGAGTTTCAAGCTATTAGCTCAACCCAAAGGCGTGTGCATGCCTTGCATTCAGGTGTCCGCTAGGCACGAAATTGAGAAGGCAGACAGTTGGTTTTCACTCGGCTACTGTCCCGCATACGATGAAATTCTGTGGAAGAGGAACGTATAGGCAGTTAGGATGGGGGAGGTACAGGCCATAAGCTCAACTCTCCGAAGGGTCTATGCTTTGCAGGCCGATGTCTGCTAGACACTTATCGAGGCAAGGTATTCTGGAGCTACACTTGAATGGAACAAGGGCGTTGGCAATCGCTGTATTGAACTCAGCTACACGTGAGTACAGTCCTGACACTTCCACCTGCATTTCTACAACCTCTCCCAGCACCTAACATAAGGAGGTTGGCAGCTACGACTACGAGCAGGCAGTATGCGGGAGGATCCTGCCCTGAGCTCAGCTTTCAAAAGGAGGCATGCCTCGAAGTCAGCTTTCTACTAACCTCGGTCTGATGGCCATGAGAACGTGGCAGCATTGTCATTCAGGATGTTCCATGAATACCGTTTTATTGCACCTGGAGACACAACCTTGAAGCCTGCAGCTTGCCCCTGGCATCCCACGAGTTTCTGACAGACATGTCTAGTGAGGACCTTCATAACTGCATCTGCAGGCAGTGTGGAACTGGGAAGGACCACGTTCAGCTCATCTCTGAGAGGGATGTTCCCCAGAGAGAGAGCTTTCAGCTAGGTATTCAGGTTTGGATTAGTAGGTAGCTCCCCTCTGAAGGAGGAATTACACAGAGTTGCTGGATTGAACTAAGGCACTTTTGCCTCTAGCAAAAGTTGCGTCACGTATAAAAAGAAAGCCTTTGGAAGCCAAGTGTACAGGTGGTCAGCATGTGGGAGGATCAAGTCCTAAGGTCAATCCAAAGGAGTGTGCATGCCTTGGAGGCAGCTGTTGGCTAGGCGCGAAATTGACAAGGCAGACTCTTGGTTTTCACTCCGCTACTTTACCGCATACAACGAAATGCTGTGGAAGAGGAAGGTACAGGCAGTCAGGGTGGGGGAGGTACAGCCCACCAGCTCACCTCTCAGAAGTGTGCATGCTTTGCAGGCCGATGTCTGCTAGACACTAGGTATACCTTACCTACACTCTAATTGAACAAGGACATTGGTAACCGCTGTATGGAACTCAGATACACGTGAGGACAGTCCTGACACTTTCCCCTGCAATTCTCCAACCTCTCCCAGCACCTAATATAAGGATGTTTGCAGCTACGACTACGGGCAGGCATGATGCGGGAGGGTCCTGCCCTGAGCTCAGCTCTCACAAGAGACCATGCCTCGAAGCCAGCTTTCAACTAGCTGCGTTCTAATGGCCGTGAGACCATAGCAGTCTTCTAATTCAGGAGGTTCGAAGAATAGCATTCTACTGCACCTGGACACACCTTCCAGGCCTGCATTATTCCACTTGCACCTCACAAGCTTCTGACAAACAGCTCTGGTGAAGACGTTAAAAACTCATTCTGCAGGCAGTGTGGAACTGTGAGGGACTGGGTGTGAGCTCAACTCTCGGAAGAGAAATGCTTGTGGATTCGGGGTTCAGCTAGTTTCTCACGTATGGAACTTAGTATGTAGCACCTGTCTAAGAGAGGAATTACTAGGATATCGCTGGATTGAGCTTGGAGGCACTAGTCTTGTGTGCCGGGACTTTCCACAAACCTCTCACAACATTTCCGTCACACATCGAGCCTAGGTCTGTTAGCAACGAAGTGTACCTGCAGGCAGGATGTGGGAAGTACAGGCCATAAGCTCAACTCTCAAAAGTGTGTACGCCTGGGAGACAGATGTCTGCTACCCACTCGGACATGGGAGTTAGAAAATAGATACGTTCTTTGAAGAATGCCGTTTGACATCGTTTTATTCATCTCAGATAATCGGGAGTACAGGCCTGACACTTCCACGTGCATTTCGCCTCTGTCTCCCAGCACCTAACATAAGGATATTAGCAGTTACGTCTACGGGAAGGCAGGATGCGGGAGGGTCCTGTCCTGAGCTCAGCTCTCAGAAAAAAAGCATGCCTAGAAGCCGCTTTCTACTAGCTCCATCTGATGGCCGTGAGAACGTAGCAGCATTGTAAGGCAGGACGTTCCATGAATACAGCTCTACTGCACCTGGAGACACAACCATTGAAGCTTGCAGCTGGCCCTTGCGTCCCATGACCTTCTGACAACCATGTCTAGTGAGGATGTTCGTAACTGTATCTGCAGGCACTGTGGAACTGGGAAGGACCGCGTGCCAGCTCATCTCGCAGAAGGAAATTCCCCAGAGAGAGAGCTTTCAGCTAGGTACTCAGGTTGGGAAGATAGTATGTAGATCCCATCTGTGGGAGGAATACCTTGGAAGTCGCTGGATTGAACTAAGGGACACTTGCCTCTCGCAAACCTTGTGTCCCATATCGAACGAAATCCTTTCGAAGTGAAGCATACTGGCGGTCAGCAAGAGGGAGGTTCAAGCCATTAGCTCAAGCCAAAGGCGTGTGCATGTCTTGCATTCAAGTGTCCGCTAGGCGCGAAATTGAGAAGGCAGACACTTGGTTTTCACTCGGCTACTGTCCCGCATACAACGAAATTCTGTGTAAGTGGAAAGTACAGGCAGTTAGGATGGGGGAGGTACAGGCCATAAGCTCAACTCTCCAAAGTGTCTAGGCTTTGCAGGCCGATGTATTCTAGACACTTATCCAGGCGAGGTATACCCGAGCTACACTCTAATGGAACAACGGCGTTGGTAATCGCTGTATTGAACTCAACTACACGTGGGTACAGTCCTGACACTTGCACCTGCATTTTTCCAACCTCTTCCAGCACCTAACATAAGGATGTTAGCAGCTACGACTACGAGCAGGCAGGATGCGCGAGGGTCCTGCCCGGAGCTCAGCTTTCAAAAGGAGGCATGCCTCAAAGCCAGCTTACTAATAACCGCGTTCTGATGGCCATGAGAACGTGGCGGCATTGTAATTCAGGATGTTCCATGAATACCGCTTTATTGCACCTGGAGACACAACCTTGAAGCCTGCAGCTTGCCCCTGGCATCCCACGAGTTTCTGACAGACATGTCTAGTGAGGACCTTCATAACTGCATCTGCAGGCAGTGTGGAACTGGGAAGACCCACGTTTCAGCTCATCTCCGAGAGGGATGTTCCCCAGAGAGAGAGCTTTCAGCTAGGTACTCAGGTTTGGAAGTTAATAGGTGGCTCCGATCTGAGGGAGGAATTCCGCATAAGTTGCTGGATTGAAATAAGACACTTTTGCCTCTCGCAAAACGTGCGTCCCGTATCAAAAGAAAGCCTTTGGAAGCCAAGTGTACAGGTGGTCAGCATGTGGGAGGATCAAGTCCTAAATCAATCAAAGGAGTGTCCATGCCTTGGAGGCAGCTGTTGGCTAGGCGAGTAATTGACAAGGCAGACACTTGGTTTTCACTCCGCTACTTTCCCGCATACAACGAAATGCTGTGGAAGAGGAAGGTACAGGTTGTCAGGGTGGGGGAGGAACAGCCCACCAGCTCAACTCTCAGAAGTGTGTATGCTTTGCAGGCCCATGTCTGCTAGACACTAGATATACCCGAGCTACACTCTAATTGAAAAAGGACATTGGTAACCGCTCTATGGAACTCAGATACACGTGAGGACAGTCCTGACACTTTCCCCTGCATTTCTCCAACCTCTCCCAGCACCTAATGTAAGAATGTTTGCAGCTACCACTACAGGCAGGCAGGATGCGGGAGGGTCCTGCCCTGAGCTCAGCTCTTGCCTGGGTGAGGACCAGAGTCACTAGGGCCATGCAGGCCCAGATGGGGAACAGAATCACTAGGTCCTGCTGCGGCATAGAATAAGTCGACAGTCACCAGTATCAGGTGAGCCCCTTGTGGGAACCGGAGCCACTCTATCCAGCTGAGTCCCAGGTCCATGTGAGGCCCACGTGAGGACCAGATTCATCAGGTCAAATTGAGGCATAGCTGAGGACAAGAGTCAGCAGGTCTGGGTGCAGCCTAGGTGGGGCAAGATTCAGCAGTTCTGAGTTAGGTCAAAGTGGGGACGAGAGACACCAGGTCCAGGTGAGACCAAACTGAGGACCAGAGTCGGAGGATCCAGGTGAGGTCCATGTTGGAAAGAGAGTCACCAGGTCAAGGAGAGGTCCAGGTGGGGACCAGAGTCAACAGATACAGGTGAAGCCCAGGTGGGACCAGAGTCACCAGATCCAGGTGAAGCCCAGGGAGGGACCATAGTCACTAGGTCCAGTTGAGGCCCAGGTGAGGACCAGAGTTACCAGGTACACGTGAGGCCCCGGTGGGGATCAGAGGCAACAGGTTCATGTGAGGTCGGCTTGGGGACCATGGCCAACATGTCTACTTGAGGCCCAGGTGTGGAACACAGTAACCAGGTCCAGGTGAGTCCCCGGTGGTGACAAGAGTCACCACGTCCAGGTGAGGCCCAGGTGGCGACCAAGAACACCAGGTACAGGGGAGGCTCTTGAAAGAACCAGAGTCAACAGTTCGATGTCAGGCACAGGTGGAAACCAGGGTCAGCAGGTCCAAGTCAGGCCAAAGTGTGGTTCACAGTCACTAGGGCCCGGTGAGAGGAGGAGGGGGACCAGTGTCCCTTGGTCCAGGTGAGGTCCAGTTGTGGAACACAGTCACCGTGTCCCAATTTTGCCCAGTTGAGGACCATGGTCAACAGGGTCAGGTGTGGCCCAGATGGGGACAGGAGTCCCCAAATCCAGGTAAAGCCCAGGTGGGGACCACAGTCACCAGATCCAGGGTAGTCTCAGGTGCAGACCAGAATCACCAGGTCCAGGTGAGGTGCAGGTGGCAACCAAACTCACCAGGTCCCGGTGAGGCCCTGGTGGGGACCAGAGTCACGAGGTACATGAGAAGCTGGAAACACTGCAGCCACCAGGTCCACATGATGTCCATGTGGGAACGAGAATCACCAGTTACAGGTAGGACAAGGTGGGGATCCGACTCACCATGTCTAGGTGAGACCCAGGTGGGAACCAGTGTCACCATGTCCTGGTGTGGCCCAGGTGAAGACCAGAGTTAATAGGTCCGGCTGGGTCACAGTTAGTGAACAGTGTAACCATGTCCGGATGCTACCCAGGTGGGTACCACAGACACCAAGTCCTGGTGAGGCCCAAGTGGGACCAGAGACATGAGGTCCAGGTGAGGTCCCAAAGGGAACCACAGTCACCAGGTCAGGTGAAGCCATCCTTAGGATCAGGTTCACCAGTTACAGGTGAGGCCCAGGTGGAGCCAGAGTCACCTGGTACAGAAGAGGCCAAAGTCAGGACCAGAGTTACCAGGATCAGGTCAGTCCCAGTGGGGAATAGAGTAACCATGTCCCGATGATGCCCAGGTAGAGCCAGAGTCACCAGATCCAGATGAGGCGCAGGTGGGGAGCATATTCACTAGGTCCCGGTGAGGCCCTGTTGAGTACAGGAGTCACCAGGTCTAGTTGAGGCCTAGAGGGGTACCAGATTCCCCTGTTCTAGGTGACATCCAGATGGGGAGTAGAGTCACCATGTCAGGGTGAGGACCAGACGGGATGGAGAGTCATCATGTCCAGGTGAGGCTCAGGTGTGGAACAGAGTATCCAAGTCATAATGGTCCACCGGTTAGGACCAGAGTCACCAGATCTGGGTGAGGCCCAGTTAGGATCAGAGCCACCAGTTGCAGGTGAGGCCAAGAAGGAGTCCACAGCAATCAGGTTCAGGTGGGGAACAAAGTCACCAGGACTGGGCGAGGGCCAGATGGGGACCAGATTCACCAGGTCCAGGTGATCTCCAGGAGGTGACCAGAGTTACCAGTTCCCGGTGAGGACCAGGTAAGGACCAGATTCACCAGGTCCAAGTGAGGGCCACGGGGGGACCTGAATCACCAGGTATGTGTGAGGCCCAGGTGGCAACCCCACTCACCAGGTCCAGGTGAGGCCAACTTGCAGGCCAGAGTCACCAGATCAAGGGGAGGCCCTAGTGGGGACTGGAGTCACCAGGTAAATGTGAGTCTACAAGAACAAAACAGTCACCAGGTCCAGGTGTGGTTCATGTGAGAACGAGAGTGACCAGGTCCAGGTGATACCCAAGTGGGGACCACAGTCACCAGGTCCAGATGAGGCCTAGGTGGGGGACCAGAGTAATCAGGACCAGTTGAGGCCAAAGTGTGGAGCAAAATTTTCATGTCAAGGTGAGGCCCAGGTTGGGAACATAGTAACCATGTCCCATTGATGCCACGTGGGAAAAGAGTCACAAGGTCCAGACGAGGCCTAAGTGAGGAGTAGATTCACCAGGTCCAGTTGAGGCCCAGTAGAGGACAAGTGTCCCCAGCTCCGGATGAGTCCCTGAGGGGGAACAGAGTCACCCGGTTCTGGTGATATCCAGGTGGGGACCAGAGTCACGAGGTCAGGGTGAGGCAGAGTGGGGGACGAGAATCACTAGGTCCAGGTGAGGCCCCGATGTGAAAGAGAGAAACCAGGTCCCATGATGCCCATGAGAGGACCTGAGTAACCAGGTCCAGTTGAGGTCCCTGTGGGAACCAGTCACCTCGTCCACGTGAGGCCGAGGTGGGACCACAGTCACCAGGTCCAGGTGAGGCCCAGGTATATAAGAGTATACAGGTCCCAATGATGCCCAGGTAAGGACCAGAGTCAACAGGTCCATGAGAGGCCCAAATATGGATCATAGTCATCTTGTTCCAGGTGAAGTCAGATGGAGACCACAGGAACCAGGACCAGGAGAGCCCCATATGGGAACCAGAGCCACCATATCCAGGTGAGGTCCAGGTGGGACCACAGTCACAAGGTCCCGGTGAGGCGCAGGTGGCAACAGGATTCACCAAGTCCAGGTGAGGCCCAGGTGTCAACCAGTCACCAGACCCAGGGGAGGACCAGCTAAGGACCAGATTCACCAGGCCCATGTGAAGCCCAAGGGGTGACCAGAGTCACCAGGTAAGGGTGAGGCCCAGAGGGGGAACCAGAGTAAGCAGTTTAGTTTGAGGCCCAGACTGGGACCAGAGGTCCCTGGTCAAAGTGAGGCCCAGGTGTGGAACACAGTAACCAGGTCCAGGTGAGTCCCCGGTGGTGACAAGAGTCACCATGTCCAGGTGAGGCCCAGGTGGGGACCAGGATCACCAGGTACAGGGGAGGCCCTTGAAAGAACCAGAGTCAACATTTCGAGGTCAGGTGCAGTTTGCAACCAAGGTCACCAGGGCCAAGTCTGGCCAAAGTGGGGTTCGCAGTCACTAGGGCACACTGAGACCCAGAGTGGGACCAGAATCGCTTGGTCCAGGTGAGGTCCCTATGGGAACCACAGTCACCGGGTCAGGTGAGGCCATGCTTTGGATCAGAGTCGCCAGTTAGAGGTGAGGCCCAGGTGGAGCCAGAGTCACCTGGTACAGAAGAGGCCAAAGTCATGACCAGAATTACCATGATCAGGTCAGTCCCAGTGGGGAATAGAGTAACCATGTCCCAATCATGCCCACGTAGAACCAGAGTCACCAGGTCCAGATGAGGCGCAGGTGGGGAGCATATTCACTAGGTCCCGGTGAGGCCCAGTTGAGGACCAGGGTCACCAGGTCTAGTTGAGGCCT
The DNA here is from genome assembly GCA_028533335.1 of Chrysocyon brachyurus. NCBI lineage: Eukaryota > Metazoa > Chordata > Mammalia > Carnivora > Canidae > Chrysocyon > Chrysocyon brachyurus. The sequence continues at coordinate 38,083,511 of CM052489.1, forward strand.
AGAGGGGTACCAGATTCACCTGGTCTAGGTGACATCCAGATGGGGACCAGAGTCACCATGTTAGGGTGAGGCCCAGAGGAGATACAGAATCATCATGTCCAGGTGAGGCTCATGTGTGAAACAGAGTATCCAGCTCATAATGGTCCACAGGTGAGGACCAGAGTCACCAGATCTGGGTGATTCAAAGTTAGGATCAGAGTCACCAGTTCCAGATGAGGCCAAGAAGGAGTCCACAGCAATCAGGTCCAGGTGGGGAACAAAGTCACCAGGACTGGGTGAGGCCCAGATGGGGACCAGATTCACCAGGTCAAGGTGATGCCCAGGTGGTGCCAGAGTTAACATTTCCGGGTGAGGCTCTGTTAAGGACCAGATTCACCAGGTCCAAGAGCCCACGTGGGGACCTGAGTCACCAGGTATGGGTGAGGCCCAGGTGGCAACCCCACTCACCAGGTCCAGGTGAGGCCAACCTGCAGGCCAGAGTCACCAGAACCAGGTGAGGCCCTAGTGGGGAACGGAGTCATCAGGTAAATGTGAGTCTACAAGAACACAACAGTCACCAGGTCCAGGTGTGGTTCATGTGAGAACGAGTGTGACCAGGTCCAGGTGAGACCCAGGTGGGGACCACAGTCAGCAGGTCCAGATTGAGGCCTAGGTGGAGAACCAGAGTCATCAGGAACAGGTGAGGCCAAAGTTCGGTGCAAAGTTATCATATCCAGGTGAGGCCCAGGTGGGGAACAGAGTAACCATGTCCCATTGATGCCACGTGGGAAAAGAGTCACAAGGTACAGACGAGGCCTAAGTGAGGAGTAGATTCACCAGGTTCTGTTGAGGCACAGTTGAGGACCAGTGTCCCCAGGTCCGGGTGAGTCCCAGAGGGGGACCAGAGTCACCCGGTTCTGGTGATATCCAGGTGCGGACCAGAGTCACCACGACAGGGTGAGTCCCAGAGTGGGAGGAGAATCACTAGGTCCAGGTGAGGCACTAAGGTGAAACTGAGAAACCAGGTCCCATGATGCCCATATGAGGACCTGAGTCACCAGGTCCAGTTGAGGTCCCTGTGGGAACCAGTCACCTCGTCCAGGTGAGGCCCAGGTGGGACCACATTCACCAGGTCCAGGTTAGGCCAACCTGCAGGCCAGAGTCACCAGATCCAGGTGAAGCCCAGGTGTGAACCAGAGTCTCTAGGTCCAGATGAGGCCCAGGTGAGGACCAGAGCTACCAGGTACACGTGAGGCCCCAGTGGGGATCAGAGGTAACAGGTCCATGTGAGGCTCAATGGGGGACCATGGTCAACAGGTCTACTTGAGGCCCAGGTGTGGAACACAGTAACCTGGTCCAGGTGAGTCCTCATTGGTGACAAGAGTCACCACGTCCAGTGAGGCCCAGGAGGGGACCAGGATCACCAGGTACAGGGGAGGCCCCTGAAAGAACCAGAGTCAACATTTCGAGGTCAGGCGCATGTGGCAACCGGGGTCAGCAGGTCCAAGTCAGGCCAAAATGGGGTTCACAGTCAATGGGGCATGGTGAGACTCAGTGCGGGACCAGAGTCACCTCTTCCAGGGTAGGTACAGTTGTGGAACACAGTCACCGGGTCCCAAATTTGCCCAGGTGTGGACCATGGTCAACAGGGCGTGTTGAGGCCCAGATGGGGACCGGAGTCCCCAAATCCAGGTGAAGCCCAGGTGGGGACCACAGTCACCAGATCCAGGGTAGTCTCAGGTGCACACCAGAATCACAAGGTCCAGGTGAGGTGCAGGTGGCAACGACACTCCCCAGGTCCCGGTGAGGCACTGGTGGGGACCAGAGTCACGAGGTACATGAGAAGCTAGAAACACTGCAGCGCCCAGGTCCACATGATGTCCAGGTGGGAACGAGAATCACCAGTTACAGGTGAGGACCAGGTGGGGATCCGACTCACCATGTCCAAGTGAGACCCAGGTGGGAACCAGTGTCACCATGTCCAGGGGTGGCCCAGGGGAAGACCAGAGTTAATAGGTCCGGCTGGGTCACTGTTAATGAACAGTGTAACCATATCCTGATGCTACTCAGGTGGGTACCAGAGACAAAAGGTCCTGGTGAGGCCCAGGTGGGACCAGAGACATGAGGTCCAGGGGAGGTCCCGATGGGAACCGCAGTCACCAGGTCAGTCCATGCTTAGGATCAGAGTAACCAGTTACAGGTGAGGCCCAGGTGGAGCCAGAGTCACCTGGTACAGAAGAGGCCAAAGTCAGGACCAGAGTGACCAGGATCAGGTCACTCCCAGTGGGGAATAGCGTGACCATGTCCCGATGATGCCCAGGTAGAACCAGAGTCAGCAGGTCCAGATGAGGCGCAGGTGGGGAGCATATTCACTAGGGCCCGGTGAGGCCCAGTTGAGGACCAGAGACACCAGGTCTAGTTGAGGCCTAGAGGGGTAACAGATTCACCTGGTCTAGGTTAAATCAAAATGGGGACCAGAGTCAGCATGTCAAGGTGAGGCCCAGAGGGGATCCAGAGTCATCATGTCCATGTGAGGCTCAGGTGTGGAACAGAGTATCCAGGTCATAATGGTCCACAGGTGAGGACCAGAGTCACCAGATCTGGGTGAGGCAAAGTTAGGATCAGAGTCACCAGTTACAGGTGAGTCCAAGAAGGAGTCCACAGCAATCAGGTCCAGGCGGGGAACAAAGTCACCAGGACTGGGTGAGGCCCAGATGGGGAACAGATTCACCAGGTCCTGGTGATTCCCATGTGGTGACCAGAGTTACCAGTTCCGGGTGAGGACAAGGTAAGGACCAGATTCACCAGGTCCAAGAGAGGCCCACATGGGGACCTGTGTCACCAGGTATGGGTGAGGGCCAGGTGGAAACCCCACTCACCAGCTCCAGGTGAGGCCAACCTGCAGGCCATGCAGTGGAACCATGTCCCGATGATGTCCAGGTAGGGACCAGAGTCACCAGGTCCAAATGAGGCCCAGATGGAGCATATTCACTAGTTTCAGGTGAGGCCCAGTTGTGGACCCGAGTCACAGATCTGGTTGAGGCCTAGAGGGGTACCAGAATCACCCGGTCCAGGTGATATCCAGATGGAGACCAGAGTCACCAGGTCAGGGTGAAGCCAGGAAAAGTTCCAGAGTCATCAATTCCAAGAGAGATTCAGGTGTGGAACAGAGGAACCAGGTACAAAGATGCCCAGGGGAGGACCAGAGTCACCATATCTGGGGGACGTGCAGATAGGATCAGAGTCATGAGTTACAGGTGAGGCCAAGAAAGAGTCCACAGCAGTCCGGTCCAAGTCACCAGGACTGGGTGAGGCCCAGATGGGGACAAGAATCACCAGGTCCAGGTGAGGCCCAGGTGGTGACCAGAGTCACCAGATCCAGGTGAAGCCCAGGTGGGGACCAGAGTCACCCGATCCAGGTGAGGTCCATGTTGGGAAGAGAGTCACCAGGTCCAAGAGAGGCCCAGGAGGGGACCAGAGTCACCAGATCCAGGTGAGGTCCATGTTGGAAAGAGAGTCACCAGGTCCAGGAGAGGCCCAGGAGGGGACCAGAGTCACCCGATCCAGGTGAAGCCCAGGTGGGGACCAGAGTCACTAGGTGCAGATGAGGCCCAGGTGAGGACCAGAGATACCAGGTGTACGTGAGGCCCCGGTGGGGATCAGAGGCAACAGGTCCACGTGAGGCCGGCTTAGGGACCATGGTCAACAGGTCTACTTGAGGCCTAGGTGTGGAAAACAGTAACCAGGTCCAGGTAGTCCCCGGTGGTGACAAGAGTCACCACGTCCAGGTGAGGCCCAGGTGGGGACCAGGATCACCAGGTACTCGGGAGACCCTTGAAAGAACCAGAGTCAACAGTTCGAGGTAAGGCGCAGGTGGCAACCAGTGTCAGCAGGTCCAAGTCAGGCCAAAGTGGGGTTCACAGGGACTAGGGCACGGTGAGGCCCAGAGGGGGACCAGAGTCACCTTGTCCAGTGAGGCCCAGTTGTGGAACACAGTCACCGGGTCCCAATTTGGCCCAGTTGAGGACCATGGTCGACTGGGCTAGATGAGGCCCAGATAGGGACCGGAGTCTCCAAATCGAGGTGAAGCCAAGGTGCGGACCAGTCACGGATCCAGGGTAGTCTCAGGTGCAGACCCGAATCACCAGGTCCAGGTGAGGTGCAGGTGGCAACCACACTCACCAGGTCCCGGTGAGGCCCTGGTGGTGACCAGACTCACGAGGTACATGAGAAGCTAGGAACACTGCAGCCACCAGGACCACATGATGTCCATGTGGGAACGAGAATCAACAGTTACAGGGGAGGACCAGGTGGGGATCCGACTCACCATGTCCAGGTGAGACCCAGGTGGGAACCAGTGTCACCATGACCAGGTGAGGCCCAGGTGAAGACCAGAGTTAATAGGTCCAGCTGTGTCACTGTTAGTGAACAGTGTAACCATATCCTAATGCTACCCAGGTGGGTACCAGAGACACTAGGTCCTGGTGAGGCCCAGGTGGGACCAGAGACATGAGGTCCAGGTGAGGTCCCGATGGGAACCACAGTCACCAGGTCAGGTGAGGCCATGCTTAGGATCAGAGTCAACAGTTATAGGTTACTTAGCCAGAGTCACCTGGTACAGAAGAGGCCAAAGTCAGGACCAGAGTGACCAGGATCATGTCAGTCCCAGTGGGGAATAGAGTAACCATTTCCCGATGATGCACAGGTAGAAACAGAGTCACCAGGTCCAGTTGAGGCGCAGGTGGGGAGCATATTCACTAGGTCCCGGTGAGGCCCAGTTGTGGACCAGACTCACCAGGTCTAGTTGAGGCCTAGAGGGGTACCAGATTCACTTGGTCTAGGTGACATCCATATGGGGAAGAGAGTCACCATGTCAGGGTGAGGCCCAGAGGGGTACCGGAATCACCTGGTCCAGGTGAGGCTCAGGTGTGGAACAGAGTATCCAGGTCCTAATGGTCCACAGGTGAGGACCAGAGTCACCAGATCTGGGTGAGGCCCAGTTAGGATCAGAGTCACCAGTTCCAGGTGAGGCCAAGAAGGAGTCCACAGCAGTCAGGTCCAGGTGGGGAACAAAGTCACCAGGACTGGGTGAGGCCCAGATGGGGACCAGATTCACCAGGTCCAGGTGAGG
>CM052489.1:38094232-38104447 GCA_028533335.1 Chrysocyon brachyurus
GTTGCCACCTGGGCCTCACCCATACCTGGGGACTCAGGTCCCCACGTGGGCCTCTTGGATAAGGTGAATCTGGTCCTTACCTGGTCGTCTCCCAGACCCGGGGACTCTGGTCACCACCTGGACCTCACCTGGACCTGGTGATTCTGGTCCCCATCTGGGCCTCACCCAGTCCTGGTGACTTTGTTCCCCACCTGGACCTGATTGCTGTGGACTCCTTCTTGGCCTCACCTGGAACTGGTGACTCTGATCCTAACTGGGCCTCACCCAGATCTGGTGACTCTGGTCCTCAACTGGGCCTCACCGGGACCTAGTGTATATGCTCCCCACCTGGGCCTCATCTGGACCCGGTGACACTGGTTCTACCTGGGCATCATCGGGACATGGTTACTCTATTCCCCACTGGGACTGACCTGATCCTGGTCACTCTGGTCCTGACTTTGGCCTCTTCTGTACCAGGTGACTCTGGCTCCACCTGGGCCTCCCTGCAACTGGTGACTCTAATCCTAAGCATGGGGTAACCTGACCTGGTGACTGTGGTTCCCATCGGTACCTCACCTGGACCTCATGTCTCTGGTCCCACCTGGGCCTCACCAGGACCTCTTGTCTCTGGTACCCACCTGAGTAGCATCAGGATATGGTTACAGTGTTCACTAAGAGTAACCCAGCCGGACCTATGAACTCTGGTCTTCACCTGGGCCACACCTGGACATGGTGACACTGGTTCCCACATGGGTCTCACCTGGCCATGTTGAATCGGATCCCCACCTGGTCCTCACCTGTACTGGTGATTCTCGTTCCCAAATGGACATCATATGGACCTGGTGGCTGCAGTGTTTCCAGCTTCTCATGTACCTCGTGACTGTGGTACACACCAGAGCATCACCGGGACCTGGTGAGTGTGGTTGCCACCTGTACCTCACTTGGACCTGGTGATTCTGGTCTGCACCTGAGACTACCCTGGATCTGGTGACTGTGGTCCACACCTGGGCTTCACCTGGCCCTCATTGGGCAAAATTGGGACCCGTTGACTGTGTTCCACAACTGGACCTCACCTGGACCACTTGACTCTGGTCCCCCTCTGGGTCTCACTGTGCCCTAGTGACTGTGAACCGCACTTTGGCCGGACTTGGATCTGCTGACCCTGGTTGCCACCTGCGCCGGACCTCGAACTGTTGACTCTGGTTCTTTCAAGGGTCTCCCCTGTACCTGGTGATCCTGGTCCCCACCTGGGCCTCACCTGGACCTGGTTACTGTATTCCACACCTGGACCTCAAGTAGACCTGTTGACCATGGTCCCCAAGCCGGACTCACATGGACCTGTTCCTCTGATCCCCCCGGGGCCTCACATGCACTTGGTAACTCTGGTCCTCACCTGGGCCTCATCTGAACCTAGTGACTCTGGTCCCCACCTGGGCTTCACCTGGATCTGATGACCCTGGTCCCCACCTGTGCTTCACATGGATCTGGTGACTCTGGTCCCAACCTTGACCTCTCCTGGACCTGGTGACTTTATTTCCAACATGGACCTCACCTGGATCTGGTGACTCTGGTCCTCAGTTTGGCCTCACCTGGACCTGGTGTCTCTCGTCCCCACTTTGACCTAACTCAGAACTGCTAAATCTTGCTCCACGTAGGCCGCACCCAGACATGGTGACTCTTGTCCCAAGCTATACCTCAATTCGACCTGATGAATCTGGTCCTCACGTGGGCCTCAAATGGACCTGGGAATCAGCTGGATAGAGTGGCTCTGGTTCCCACAAGGGGCTCACCTGATACTGGTGATTATGTTCTTATTCTATGCCTCACCAGGACCGAGTGATACAGTTCCCCATCTGGGCCTGCATGGCCCTAGTGACTCTGGACCTCACCCAGGTATCATTGGGACCTGGATACACTATTGCACACCTGGGTTTCAATTTGACCATGGACTCTGGTCCCATTCTGGGCCTCAAACTAAACTGGTTACTCTGGTTCCCCCTCTGGGCCTCACCCTCACCTGGTGACTCTGGTCACCTCTTTGTGTTCACTTGGGCCTAGTGAATCTGGTCCTTAGCTGGTCCTCACTTGGATCTGGTGACTGGTCGCCACCAGGGCCTCACCCTTACCTGGTGACTCTGGTCACCCCTTGGGCTTCACTTGGGCCTGTGGAATCTGGTCCTTAACTGGTCCTCACCTGGATCTGGTGACTGGCCGCCACCTGGGCCTCACCTGTACTTGGTGAATCCTTTTGCCACCTGCGCCTCACGTGGACCTTGTGACTGTGGTCCCACCTGGACCTCACCTGGATCTGGTTCCTGTGGTTCCCATATGGGGCTCACCTGGACCTGGTTCCTGTGGTCTCCATCTGTTCTCACCTGGAACAAAATGACTCTGATCCATATTTGGGCCTCTCCTGAACCTGTTGCCTCTGGTCCTTGCCGGGGCATCATTGGGACCTGGATATTCTCTTATATACCTGGGCCCACCTGGACCTGGTGACTGTGGTCCCACCTGGGCCTCCCCTGGACGAGGGGACTGGTTCCCACAGGGACCTCACCAGGACCTGCTGACTCAGGTCCTCATATGGGCATCATGGGACCTGGTTTCTCAGTTCCACATCGGGGCCTCACCTGGACCTAGTGATTCTCGTCCCCCTCTGGGCCTCACCCTGACATGGTGACTCTGGTCCCCACCTGGATATCACCAGAACCGGGTGACTCTGGTCCCCCTCTGGGACTCACCCGGAACTGGGGACACTGGTCCTCAACTGGGCCTCAAAAGGACCTGGTGAGTCAATCCTCACTTAGGCCTCTTCTGGACCTTGTGACTCTTTTCCCACCTGGCATCAATGGGACATGGTTACTCTGTTCCCCACCTGGGCCTCACCTGGACAAGATAACTTTGCTCCACACTTTGGCCTCAACTGGCCCTGATGACTCTGGTCCCCCACCTAGACCTCAATCTGGACCTGGTGACTGTGGTCCCCACCTGGGTCTCACCTGGACCTGGTGACTCTCGTTCCCACATGAAACACACCTGGACCTCCTGACTGTGGTGTTCTTGTAGACTCACATTTACCTGGGGCCTCCGGTCTCCTCTAGGTACTCACCTGGATCTGGTGACTCTGGCCTGCAGGTTGGCCTCACCTGGACCTGGTGAGTGGGGTTGCCACCTGGGCCTCACCCATATCTGGTGACTCAGGTCCCCACGTGGGCCTCACTTGGACCTGGTGAATCTGGTCCTTACTTGGTCTCTCCCAGACCCGGGGACTCTGGTCACCACCTGGGCCTCACCTGGACCTGGTGAATCTGGTCCCCATCTGGGCCTCACCCAGTCCTGGTGACTTTGTTCCCCACCTGGACCTGACTGCTGTGGACTCCTTCTTGGCCTCACCTGGAACTCGTGACTCTGATCCTATCTGCGCGTCACCCAGATCTGGTGACTCTGTTCCTCACCTGGGCATCATTGGTACCTGGTTACTCTGTACTACACCTGAGCCTCACCTGGACATGATGACTCTGGAACCTCTCTGGGACTCACACTGACCTGGTGACTCTGGTCCCCATTGGGATGTCACCTGGGCCAGGTGATTATGGTACCCCTCTAGGCCTCAACCCGACCTAGTGACTCTGGTCCTCAACTGGGCCTCACCTGGACCTAGTGAATATGCTCCATCTGGTCCTTCTTTGGACCTGGTGACTGTCTTCCCTACCTGGGCATCATCGTAACATGGTTATTCTATTCCCCTGGACTGACCTGATCCTGTTAACTCTGGTCCTGATTTTGGCCTTTCTGTACCAGGTGACTTTGTCTCCACCTGGGTCTCACCTGTAATGGTGACTCTGATCCTCAGCATGGCCTCACCTGACCTGGAGACTGTGGTTCCCATCGGGACCTCACCTGGACCTCATGTCTTGGTCCCACCTGGGCCTCACCAGGTACTGGTGTCTCTGGTACCCACCTGGGTAGCATCAAGATATGGTTACTCTGTTCACTAACAGTGACACAGCCGGACCTATTAACTCTGGTCTAAACCTTGGCCACACCTGGACATGGTGACACTGGTTCACACCTGGGTCTCACCTCGACATGGTGAGTCGGATCCCCACCTGGTCCTCACCTGTAACTGGTGATTCTCGTTCCCCCATGGACATCATGTGGACCTGGTGGCTGCAGTGTTTCTAGCTTCTCATGTACCACGTGACTCTGGTACCCACCAGGGCCTCACCGGGACCTGGTGAGTGTGGTTGCCACCTGCAACTCACCTGGACGTGGTGATTCTGGACTGTACCTGAAACTACCCTGGATCTGGTGACTGTGGTCCCCACCTGGACTTCACCTGGATTTGGGGACTCCGGTCCCCATCTGGACCTTACCTGGCCCTGTTGACCATGGTCCTCAACTGGGCAAAATTGAGACCCAGTGACTGTGTTCCAAACTGGAACTCACCTGGTCCAGGTGACTCTGGTCCCCCTCTGGGTCTCACCGTGCCCTAGTGACTGTGAACCCCACGTTGGCCTGTCTTGGACCTGCTGACCCTGGTTGCCACCTGCGCCTGACCTCGAACTGTTGACTCTGGTTCTTTCAAGGGCTTCCCCTGTACCTGGTGATCCTGGTCCCCACCTGGGGCTCACCTGGACATGGTGACTCTTGTCACCACCGGGGACTCACCTGGACCTGGTTACTGTGTTACACACCTGGGTCTCAAGTAGACCTGTTGACCATCGTCCCCAAGACGGCCTCACATGGACCTGTTGCCTCTGATTCCCACCGGGGCCTCACGTGTACCTGGTAACTCTGGTCCTCACCTGGGCCTCATCTGGACCTAGTGATTCTCGTCTCCAGCTGGGCTTCACCTGGATCTGGTGACTCTGGTCCCAACCTGGACTTCACCTGGATCTGGTGACTCTGGTCCCGACCTGGACCTCTCCTGGACGTGGTGACTCTCTTTCCAACATGGACCTCACCTGGATCTGGTGACTCTGGTCCGCAGTTCAGCCTCACCTGGACCTGGTGTCTCTCGTCCCCAGTTGAACTAACTCAGAATTGCTGAATCTTGCCCCACCTAGGCCGCACCCAGACCTGGTGACTCTTGTCCCCAGCTATGCCTCAATTCGAACTGATGAATCTGGTCCTCACGTGGGCCTCACATGGACCTCGGACTCAGCTGGATAGAATGGCTCTGGTTCCCACAAGGGGCTCACCTGATAATGGTGACTGTGGTCTTCTTCTATGCCTCACCAGGACCTAGTGATTCTGTTCCCCATCTGGGCCTGCATGGCCCTAGTGACTCTTGTCCTCACCCAGGCATCATTGGGACCTGGATACTCTATTCCACACTTGGGCCTCACTTTGACCAGGGACCTCTGGTCCCATTCTGGGCCTCAAACTAAACTGGTTACTCTGGTTCCCCCTCTGGGCCTCACCCTTACCTGGTGACTCTGGTCACCCCTTGGGCTTCTCTTGGGCCTGGTGAATCTGGTGCTTAGCTGGTCCTCACCTGGATGTGCTGACTGGTCGGAACCTAGGCCTCACCTGGACTTGGTGAATCCTGTTGCCACCTGAGCCTCACCTGGACCTTGTGACTGTGGTCCCACCTGGACGTCACCTGGATCTGGTGGTTCTGGTTCCCATATGGGGCTCTCCTGGACCTGGTTCCTGTGGTCTCCATCTGGCCTCACCTTGAACAAGGGGACTCTGATCCATATTTGGGCCTCTACTGGACCTGTTGACTCTGGTCCTTACCTGGGCATCATTGGGACTTGTATACTCTCTTATATACCTAAGCCTCCCCTGGACATGGTGACTGTGGTCCCGCCTGGGCCTCACCTGGATGAGGTGACTGGTTCCCACAGGGACCTCACCTGGACCTGGTGACTCAATTCCTCATATGGGCTTCATGGCATCTGGTTTCTCACTTCCACATCGGGGCCTCACCTGGACCTAGTGATTCTCGTCCCCCTCTGGTCCTCACCCTGACGTGGAGACTCTGGTCCCCACCTGGATATCACCAGAACCGGGTGACTCTGGTCCCCCTCTGGGACTCACCCGGAGCTGGGGACACTGGTCCTCAACTGGGCCTCAACAGGGCCGGTGAATCTACTCCTCAGTTAAGCGTCGTCTGGACCTTGTGACTCTTTCCCCACCTGGCATCAATGGGACATGGTTACTCTGTTCCCCTCCTGGGCCTCACCTGGACATGATAACTTTTCTCCACATTTGGCCTCAACTGGTCCTGATGACTCTGGTCCCCCCACCTAGGCCTCAATCAGGACCCGCTGACTGTGGTCCCCACATGGGTCTCACCTGGACCTGGTGACTCTCGTTCCCACATGAACCACACCTGGACCTGGTGACTGTGGTGTTCTTGTAGACTCACATTTACCGGGTGACTCCGGTCCCCACTAGGGCCTCACCTGGATCTGGTGACTCAGCCCTGCAGATTGGCCTCACCTGGAACTGGTGAGAGGTCTTGCCACTTGAGCCTCACCCATACCTGGTGACTCAGGTCCCCACGTGGGCCTCTTGGACCTGGTGAATCTCGTCCTTACCTGGTCCTCACCCGGAACTGGTAACTCTGGTCACCACCTGGGAATCACCTGGACCTGTTGAATCTGGTCCCCATCTGGGCCACACCCAGTCCTGGTGACTTTGTTTCCCACCTGGACCTGATTGCTGTGGACTCCTTCTTAGCCTCACCTGAACTGGTGTCTGTGATCCTAACTGGGCCTCACCTTGATCTGGTGACTCTGGTCCTCACCTGTGGACCATTAGGACCTGGATACTCTGTTCCACACCTGAGCCTCACCTGGACATGATGACTCTGGATCCCCTATGGTCCTCACCCTAACATGGTGACTCTGGTCCCCATCGGTCTGCAAAGCCTAGACACTTTGGAGAGTTGAGCTCATGGCCTGTACCTCCCCGATCCTGACTGCCTGTACGTTCCTCTTCCACAGAATTTCGTTGTATGCGGGACAGTAGCCGAGTGAAAACCAAGTGTCTGTCTTCTCAATTTCGTGCCTAGCGGACACTTGAATGCAAGGCATGCACACGCCTTTGGCTTGAGCTAATGGCTTGAACTTCCCTCTTGCTGACCGCCTAAATGCTTCACTTCGAAAGAATTTCGTTCGATACGGGACGCAAGTTTTGAGAGAGGCAAGTGTCCCTTAGTTCAATCCAGCGACTTCCAAGGAATTCCTCCCTCAGATGGGATCTATATACTAACTTCCCAACCTGAGTACCTAGCTGAAAGCTCTCTCTCTGGGAATTTCCTTCTGCGAGATGAGCTAACACGCGGTCCTTCCCAGTTCCACAGTGCCTGCAGATGCAGTTACGAACATCCTCACTAGACATGTTTGTCAGAAACTCATGGGACGCAAGGGCCAGCTGCAGGCTTCAATGGTTGTGTCTCCAGCTGCAGTAGAGCGGTATTCATGGAACATCCTGCCTTACAATGCTGCTACATTCTCACGGCTATCAGAAGGAGCTAGTAGAAAGCGGGCTTCTAGGTATGCTTTTTTTCTGAGAGCTGAGCTCAGGGCAGGACCCTCCCGCATCCTGCCTGCCCGTAGACGTAACTGCTAATATCCTTATGTTAGGTGCTGGGAGACAGAGGCGAAATGCATGTGGAAGTATCAGGCCTGTACTCCCGATTATCTGAGATGAATAAAGTGATGTCAAACGGCATTCTTCAAAGAGTGTAGCTAGTTTCTAACTCCCATGTCCGAGTGGGTAGCAGACATCTGTCTCCCAGGCGTACACACTTTTGAGAGTTGAGCTTATGGCCTGTACTTCCGACATCCTGCCTACAGGTACACTTCGCTGCTAACAGGCCTAGGCTCGATGTGTGACGGAAGTGTTGTGAGAGGTAAGTAGAAAGTCCCGGCACACAAGACTAGTGCCTCTAAGCTCAACCCAGCGATTTCCTAGTAATTCCTCCTTAGACAGGTGCTACATACTAAGTTCCATACGTGAGAAGCTAGCTGAACCCCGAATCCACAAGCATTTTTCTTCCGAGAGTTGAGCTCACACCCAGTCCCTCACAGTTCCACACTGCCTGCAGAATGAGTTTTGAACGTCTTCACCAGAACCGTTTGTCAGAAGCTTGTGAGATGCAAGTGGAATAATGCAGTACTGGAAGGTGTCTCCAGGTGCAGTAGAGTGGTATTCTTCGAACCTCCTGAGTTACAAGACTGCTATGGTCTCACGGCCATTAGAATGCAGCTAGTTGAAGGCTGGCTTCGAGGCATCGTCTCTTGTGAAGCTGAGCTCAGGGCAGGACCCTCCCGCATTCTGCCTGCCCGAAGTCGTAGCTGCAAACATCCTTATATTAGGTGCTGGGAGAGGTTGGAGAAATGCAGGGGGAAGTGTCAGGACTGTCCTCACGTGTATCTGAGTTCCATACAGCGGTTACCAATGTCCTTGTGCAATTAGAGTGTAGCTCGGGTATACCTAGTGTCTAGCAGACATCGGCCTGCAAAGCATGCACACTTCTGAGAGGTGAGCTGTTGGGCTGTACCTCCCCCACCCTGACTGCCTGTACCTTCCTCTTCCACAGCATTTTGTTGTAAGCGGGAAAGTAGCGGAGTGCAAACCAAGTGTCTGCCTTGTCGATTTCGCGCCTAGCCAACAGCTGCCTCCAAGGCATGCAGAAACCTTTGGATTGACCTTAGGATTTGAACCTCCCACATGCTGACCACCTGTACGCTTGGCTTGCAAAGGCTTTCTTTTGATACGGGATGCAAGTTTTGCATGAGGCAAAAGTGCCTTAGTTCAATCCAGCAACTTCTGCGGAATTCCTCCCTCAGAGGGGAGCTACCTACTAATCCAAACCTGAGTACCTAGCTGAAAGCTCTCTCTCTGGGGAACATACCTCTCGGAGATGAGCTGAAACGTGGTCCTTCCCAGTTCCGCACTGCCTGCAGATGCAGTTATGTACATCCTCACTAGACATGTCTGTCAGAAACTCGTGGGATGCAAGGGGCAAGCTGCAGGCTTCAAGGTTGTGTCTCCAGGTGCAATAATGCGGTATTCATGGAACATCCTGAATTACAATGCTGCCACGTTCTCATGGCCATCATAACGCAGTTAGTAGAAAGCTGGCTTCGAGGCATGCCTCCTTTTGAAAGCTGAGCTCCGGGCAGGAAACTCCCGCATCCTGCGTGCTCGTAGTCGTAGGTGCTAACATCCTTATGTTAGGTACTGGGAGAGGTGGAGAAATGCAGGTGGAAATGTCAGGACTGTACTCACGTGTAGCTGAGTTCAATACAGCGATTGCCAAATCCCTAGTTCCTTTAGAGTGTAGCTCGGGTATACCTCTCCTCGATAAGTGTCTAGCAGACATCGGCCTGGAAAGCATAGACACTTCGGGGAGTTGAGCTTATGGCCTGTACCTCCCCCATCCTGACTGCCTGTACATTCCTCTTCCACAGAATTTTGTTGTATGCGGGACAGTAACGGAGTGAAAACCAAGTGTCTGCCTTCTCAATTTCGTGCTTAGCGGACACCTGAATGCAAGGCATGCACACGCCTTTGGCTTGAGTTAATGGCTTGACCTCCCTCTTGCTGACCGCCCTATGCTTCACTTCAAAAGGATTTCGTTCGATACGGGACGCAAGTTTTCCGAGAGGCAAGTGTCCCTTAGTTCAGTCCAGCGACTTCCGAGGAATTCCTCCTTCAGATGGTATCTCTATACTAACTTCCCAACCTGAGTAACTAGCTGACGGCTCTCTCTGGGGAATTACCTTTTGCGAGATGAGCTGACACGCAGTATTTCCCAGTTCCACACTGCCTGCGGATGCAGTTACGAACATCCTCACTAAAAATGTTTGTCAGAAGCACATGGGACGCAAGGTGAGTGGGGTTGTCACCTGGGCCTCACCCATACCTGGTGACTCAGGTCCCCACGTGGGCCTCACTTGGACCTGGTGAATCTGGTCCTTACCTGGTCCTCACCCGGAACTGGTAACTCTGGTCACTTCCTGGGATTCACCTGGATCTGGTGAATCTGGTCCCCATCTGGGCCTCACCCAGTCCTGGTGACTTTGTTCCCCACCTGAACCTGATTGCTGTGGACTCCTTCTTGGTCTCACCTGGAACTGGTGACTCTGATCCTAACTGGGCCTCACCCAGATCTGGTATTTCTGGTCCTCACCTGTGGACCATTATGACCTGGATACCCTGTTCCACACCTGAGCCTCACCTGGACATGATGACTCTGGATCCCCTCTGGGC
>CM052490.1:0-15154 GCA_028533335.1 Chrysocyon brachyurus
GATTTTCTTACAGGTGCTAAGAAAATTCTTGGAAGGATTTTAAGCAGGGTGATTGATTTAACTTGAGTCAACTTTTCAATGGATTCAAGACGAGAGATAAGGAAAAGAAAGGAAAGAAGACTTATTCATATATGTTTTCCTTTCGTAGCTGGGTACTTGATGGAGTGATTTATTGAGAAGAGAGACTCTGGAGAGAGAAAATATTTTGAAGATACATTTAATTGGGACCCAACAGTCTGGATTACATGGGCAAGGTAAAATGGGCCTGGAGCTCGGGAGGTGTAAACTTAGATTGCATTTACCTTCAGAATGAATAAGATCTCCTCAGGAAAGAAGATACAATGAGAAGAATCTCAGGAACCAACAATGGGGCATTCCAAAATTTAGAAATGAGATTGAGAAAGAGGAGACAGCAAAAGATATGGAAGAAGAGTAATAATTGAGGTACAAGAAATGCCATAGAGTGTGATGGCTTGCAAGTTAGGACTGGACAATGTTGGGACACCTGGGTGGCTCAGCAGTTAAAGTGCCGGTGTTCAGCCCAGGATGTGATCCTGGAGTCCCAGGATCAAGTCCCACGTTGAGCTCCCTGCATGGATCTTGCTTCTCCCTCTGCCTGTGTCTCCACCTCTCTCTCTCCCTCTCTCTCTTCTTTCATGAATAAATAAATAAAATATTTTTTTTAAAGATTGGAGAATGATAAGGTGGGAGTGAGTGGTCAACTACGATAGACGAGACCATGTTAGGATGCTCAGATGGATTTGGTGAAGTCTCTTGAGTCCTTTATGCTTTTTGCTAGAGCCACCAGTAGCTTTATAGTAGTGCTTCTGAATTGGCTTTCTGACATTGAATCGTAATCCAAATTTTGTAACTCTGTGGGAGAGAGGACTGTTTCTGATTCTTTCTTTGGAGGTGAAGTTTTCCTTGTAGTCAATTTGCTCAGTCCAGAGTGACCAAAAACAAGTTGTATTGGGAAAAGGAGAAAAAGAGAGAAGAGAAAGAAGAAAAGAAAAAAGAAAAAAAGGGGAAAAAAGAAAGAAAAAGAAAAAAAAAGAGAGAAGAAAAGAAAAAAAGGGGGAAGCAAACAGAAATAAAAAAACAAGAGGGAATATCCTCTGATTCTGTATACTGTAAATCCCTCGACTTCCCCTGGAACTTTCCAGTGCTAACTGGTCAATAATCTGTTTTTCCCCTGTCCCTCTAGCTGGTCTTCTGGGGGAGGGGCCTGCTGTGCTGATTCTCAGGTGTCAGCACTTGGGGGATCTGCTCAGCCCCCTGCCTGCTGCAAGGCTCCGTGAAAGATGTTTAAGCTGTTTATCTGGTGAGGCC
Organism: Chrysocyon brachyurus; assembly: GCA_028533335.1. Taxonomy (NCBI): domain Eukaryota; kingdom Metazoa; phylum Chordata; class Mammalia; order Carnivora; family Canidae; genus Chrysocyon; species Chrysocyon brachyurus. Next base: position 1,330 of record CM052490.1, read on the forward strand.
ACTGTGAGGCTCAGTGGGGGTTGTTTACCCCGTGAGGCCCCAGGAGGAACAGCAACAGTGGCGGCGGCCAGCTCTGGAGCCCTGGAGTCAGCTCCCGCAGTAACTCCGGAGCTCTCATTCTGCATGGCCTGGATGCTCTGGGGGCGGGGCCGCTGATCTGCTTAGCTCCAGGCGCCAGGGGTAGGAATGTCCTTGCTGTCCTGGGCCCTCCTGGCTTCTGCCTGTCCCGGGGGAGGCCGGATCCTTGGCTGTGTCCCCAGCGCCCTGTGCTCCGGGGCCTGCGCTGTTGTTTTCCCGCTACTGCCCGCAGCCCCCTCTGGGGAGCCGCCGCCCCAGCCCCCACGAGCTGCTCCGGGTCCAGCCGGCGCGCTGCAGCCCTTTAGGGAGCTCGGCGGCGGGGTGTGGCGCTCTCCCCCAGGCGCAGGTGTCTGCTAGTGTCCCAGGGAGTCTGAGGACACCCCCGCCCCTCCTGGGATCCTGCTCCAACTCCTGTGAGTGCCTTTCCGCCCTGGGAGATTGGTGAAGCTCCTGCTTCTGGGGAAGGGGCTCTCCTGCCCTGGGGACACTCGTCGGGCCTTAGCGGGGCTCCTCGCGGGGCCCCTCCCCCTTGGATGCCTTTTGTTTCTTTATTTATTTATTCCCCGTCCTCCTACCTTGATAGAAGCGTGAACTCTTCTCACTGTAGCATTCCAGCTGTTCTCTCTTTAAATCTCAGGCCGAATTCGTAGGTTTTCAGGATGGTTTGAAGCTTATCTAGGTGATTTGGTGGGGACAGGTGACTTGGGGACCCTACTCTTCTGCCATCTTGCCCCGCCTCCCTCTCAGGTGTATGGATTTGGTAATAACATCAAGTTCACAGTGGAAGAGTGAATGGTAAACTTTTTCTGGCAGTGGAGTGGAATAGATACAAAGTAAACACGTTCTTGGCATAGCATATATGACAACAATGTATAATATATTTGTGTAATATTTTGAATAAAACCCAACATCCCTTTAATGCATTGCTGAAGGCAAGTGAGAGAATTTCTCAAAGGCCAGAAACTAGAAGCAGCTAGACCAGGGAGTCACTGTAGTGAAGTTGCCAGTCCTGAGAACTCACGTGTTCCAAATGGGCAATCTCATTCTTTTCTCCTCTATTCTTTTGTGGAATGTGACCTTTATATTTTTTTTCGTAGATTCTATGGTACGTCCTGAGCTCTGGTGATACCGCTCTCCACATCAGATTCCCAGCTCTTGTCAACCAAGATCAGATTTTGGGAAGCATGTTCTCCCTCTAATAGGTGTAGTCTAAGTGGAAGATCATACGGGACTTTGGACAATTTGGAGAATATTAAGGAGAAAGAGAAGTAGTCTAGAAGTTAAAAATGAAAGTTTACTGCAGTCAGTGTGAAAAAAATATATATATCTAACTGATCAGAAACATAAGGACAGATCCAAAACTCTAAAATAATTAGCAAACCAAATCCAGAAATTTAAATAAGAGATAATGTTCTTATTACACAGCATTTATTTCAGGTATGCAAAATTTCTCTAGCTATCTATTAATACAATTCATTGCAGGAACACATTTAAAAATGTATTTGATAATCTCAGTGATGCAGAAAACATTAGTTAAAATTCAACTTAAAACTCCATTCCTTGAGTTTTAGTCAGGCACATTTAGGATCCCCCCTAGTGAGGAGTGGCCATCTAAGTTCTTGCCAACACAACGTGAGCAGAAGTGTGTGTTACCTCTCAGTCTTCCCTTGTAATGAACGAGGCTTCCCCTCCACTTCTCCTTTCTTAGCTTCTGTTCTGCCCAGACCTATCATACACACATTCTTAGTTCACTGTAAAATTAGAAGCACTCAGGGTGTACCTCTAAATTTTCTGTTTTATACTGTCATTGTGGGTATTCTTTATCTGTGCTAAATAAATTCTAAGCTTCCTGAAACAGAGGGTTTCACTTGTTCATCATTATATTCTTTCAGAATCTTACATAAAATTTAGTGCACGGGAAGTATTTTTAAATATATATTTAATTGCCCTCAACTTAATTTTCCTGTTCCTGCTGCTAGCCAAATGTGGTGCTATTTGATTGAGGCAAATTCTTACCAAGCTAAAAAATTAAGGTACAATTTTGAAAATTTGAGGTCATTTACTATCGTCATGTTACAATTAATTACAGATGTTTAATAACCATTTGTCTCCCTGGGTAGAAGAGAAACAGCCTGAAGCCCTTGGAAGCCAGAGCTACAATGTCAGGAGCTGAGAGGTTTGTTGCTGAATTTTTCTGAACTCAACTCTTAATGTGTATAACATATAACAGGCAGATAATATAAATCTCTTATTTCTTGGCATTCCTGGGCTAAACTAAAAAAAGATACTATATCAATTATTTAGGATAGGTTTTCATTAATTTTTTGGAATTTGTCGATATAAAAAAAAAGACGAAGTGCTTTTCTATCTCTAGAATCATTAAGCAACAATTATTTATTAAATGATTACTAGTAGTGGTATGACCTAAATCATTGTTTAAAGCTACCTCTACCTGATTTTTTCATCTGAAAAAAGTTTTGAACTAGATGACTACTACCATTATCCTAGTTATGAATGTCCATTTATTTTATTTGAAAAACTGCTTTGTCATGAGAAAATATTTGTAGAAATAGTATAATGGTTGGTCTCTTTAAATATAATTACTGTTGGGGTGCCTGGGTGGCCCAGTTGGTTAAGCCTCTGCCTTTGACTCAGGTCACGATCTCAGGTCCTGGGATCAGAACCCCTCATTGGACTTTCTGCTTGGGTGGGGGGCAGTCTGCTTCTCCCTCTCTCTCTGCCCCTTCCCCCTCATGCTTTTTTTTCTCCCTCTCTCCCTCCTTTCAAATAAATAAATACATAAATAAAGTAAGGAAGTTATTGTTAGTGCCATCCAGGCTGGCTACTCATTCTTAACAGATCAAAGGTGTATGAGTGAACTTGAATTCGGATGGGCCTCCACCATACGGTAATGTGTTAGGTATACCAAGGGGGAAGCAGAGAATGAGCCAGGTGAAGAAAAGGATCAATCAAAACTCGACTGCATAAAACTTTACTGAAAAAAGTGAAGTCATGAGAATAAACAATACATATCATGAATGATTCAACAGAAGCCAGAAGTATTTATTGGACACCTACAATATGTCATGTACTTGGGATTACATCAATGAAAAAACTAAGACCCCTGCTCTTGTGGAGCTACATGCAAGTAAAATGATGGTTTTTGCCTTTTGGAAGACCTCTGTCAGATAAGACTCACAAGAAAGGTGAAAAAATTAACAGGTACCTGCAACGAGGAATTGCCAGTAGAACCCATTGCAGCAGGAGAGAGAGTGGTCATTGAAAGGCATAGGATTTTAGATAAAAGGCCACATGAAGTGGCATGTGAGTATATTGACTGGGTGTGTAGGGTCTTGACAAGCATGCAAGCATTAATAACAGCCGTGAGCATAATCAGTGATATGTGATTTTAGGCAACTAGAGAGCTCATACTGTCGCATCTGATGACCAGTGTTCCAGGTAGTGATGCCATTTTTTCTTTTGCCCTGCTAACCAGCAGCCTCCTTAAAGGCATCACCTCCACTTCAGAAACAGATGGGCAGGCCTTGGACACCTCATTTTCTGTATACCTGAGATGGCATGGGATATTTTAACATGGTACATGATTTGTACTGGAGCAATTTTATGAGAGAATTTATCAATATAGATCAGGTTCCTCAAATCTATTGTGTGCTTTGTCGCAATTTGCTTCCTAGATAGAAATGTGGACTTATAGGCTCTGCATCCAGTAAACAAACATTAATAAAGTTACAAATAAAGGCAGGAATATCTTTTATCCACACCCAAACCAGTCCCCACCACACACACACAGCTGGATGAGGCTGAGCTTAGTTCCCTAGCAGGTTCCTCAGTATCTGGCAGTGCCACCACTAATTGGTTGAAAGTCACATCCTGCATTATTTGCTGTCTTCTGTTCCAGAGGAGGGTTCATTAGGTTATTTCCCACATGGGGCTACTCAGTATTATTAGCCAGATAGTGCTTCAATCCAAGGCATCAAGAGATGTATATGAGGAAACATACAGTCTAGGAATTATGTAAAAGAAACTTAAAAGAGTATTTCAAACTTACTTTTGGTATAAAGCAAACTGGCTGTTTAAATACATCTTAGCTCAAGCTCTCTTTAAATGTTTAATGTAATCTGTATATTAGAAAAAAAGGTATTTCTTAACATATTGCTAGAATAATCTTACATGGGCTAGTGTTCAGTCCCTTTTCTTTCTTGCTTTATTCTTGTTAGGCTGCTCATGATCCCCAGAAAGAGTATTAATTATTAAATAATGCATTAATGTTGAAAAAGTGTGTGGGGGGGTGGGGCAGGGGAGGAGGAAAAGGTCCAAGTTTGTCTCTGGGAGTTAAGGATGCATTCCTGCTTCTTCTTTTAAATATTGTTCCCTTTCCAGCAAGTCCTGGCATAGAAACCCTGTGAGATTTCTCAATTCAATTTAGTTTGGGGCCTTTCCTGCCCTAGAATTGTCAAATATTGTTGTCTGACACATCTTTGAACTTGAGCTGAGCCAGAAAATCAGGGCCCTGGAAGCATGTATAGGTTCCTGAGTGAAGGAACCAATTCAGTGCAACCTGGCCGGGAGTCCACGTGGCACAATTGCAGCAACCTCACACAGGCCAGGCTGGTGATTTTTGTCAGTGTATAAAATCCTCTTGAGGTGCAAGCTCAAAGCAACAGTTTTTAAGAAGGTATTTTGAATGGAAAAGGATCCAAATAATTTTATAAACAATGAATAACAACAAAAAATGTCTTACATTTACATAGTACTTGGCATCTATCAAGTGTACTTCTGTATACTTTCTGCTGCTAGAACAGTTATTCTTTATGGATTTATGCCATGCAAGATTATCTCTGATTTTGGTTCATATAATCTATGTACACAGAACATTAGGAGCTTTCCTAGTGTTCCACTCGTTTTTATGCAAGAATCATCAGAAGTTAGACACAATTTGAATACATTCAAGAAAACAGACCATGCATACAATGAAGTGGAAATCAGTAGAATCAGAAGGCATGGGTTCTGATATGATTATCCTTATATTTATTAACTATTTTGATTTAGAAGCTGTGTCTCCTTCTGTCAATGTTGCACCTACCAGGAGAGGCCAAGATTAGCCACAGGGAGTCACATAGTTGTTGCTTATTGTCCCTACGTGCTGTCTACAGAAGGCCTCCAGATACCGTTGGCAGTTTTTTGCAGTAATGCAGTTTGTATATGCATCAGCCCTAAAAGGAATTAATCACATTTGCAAGTGGGCAGATCAGAGACACGAGGGGACTGTGGATTGGGCTTCGCTGAGCATGCTCAGCTTTTTCTTTCAAACTTATCAAAGAGATAAACCATTCTTCCTCTCTTGGTGAAAAATGAACAAGAAAGCAGGGAGAAGCTGAATAGATTCCTTTCACATGTTTTTCCTCCAGGAAAGAGATTGGAAAATTTCCTCTCTTTATGGAAACAGGAAGAGTGGGAAATACATCAGCTACACTGCTTTAGTAACTATTTTTTTGGTAACTATGTATATTTGTTTACTTGAGCTGAGCTCACTTTACTATATGATTAGTAGTTCCTATTAGTCAATTTCAACGGTTATGTTTGAACTTATGTTCAGCAAGTCATAGCAGGAACCCAGACTCAGTTACTAATTTTGTGAAGTATTTCAAGCCAGAGATGAGCTGCATGATCCAGCAGAGTAGATGGCCACTTAAAACAATATGATCCACAATTATATTTCCAGACATTTCAACAAGAAAATCTACTCTTTTTTTAAACATGTACATAATGCAATCATTTTGCCAAGGAAATTTATTTTTTCATATGCTAATGAACTTTGTCAATCTTTGCAGTGGGCTTTAGTATGCAGTGTTTCCCAGTGTCTCAATTGTGCAAAATTACATAATTGGTGTTATATTTCAGTTAAGTGGGTTTTCTTCAAAAGAAGACAATGAGCCAAACCCTATCTTATAAGCTTTCTTTCACTCAGTAGACATCAGGTAACACTTGATTCTTAGAAAACAAACTATGTATACACAATTGATTAAAACTCACTGTAACATCATTGTTGGGCATAAATGAACACTTTTAATGAATTTTCAAAATTGCAATAAGTGCTATGGTCTTATGTTATTTACAAACAACATGAAATAATTTTACATATATATTTATATGTACATGAAATTAACTAAATTTTTTTAAAAAATTGAGCCAAATTTTTGGTATAATCTTAGATTTTTTTCTCCCTCATTAAAATTAAGACTTCTTAAGTAAATATATGCAAACATCAATTAATATGATACCATCATGTAATGTCCATTCTTTTCCGTAATCTGTGCAATGCATTTGTATTTTTAATGTGTTGCTTTTATTGCTATTATGAAGAATTGAAATTTATTGAATGTTCTAGGCAAACTTCAAGTTTTTTCTTCTCAAAGTTTATTCACAGACTTTCTTCATTTAGAAAAGATTTTTTAAATCATTATACACTAGAAATATTCTTAAGAAATTATATTTGAAAAAAAATCCATTTGGCTAGCAGTTTCTGTTGACTTTTTCTGAGATGATGGATATAATAGGTATAGCTGAAAAAAACATTGGTCTCAGATATACCTACTGTGGCAGTAGGCTGAAGGCTGAAGGATATCCTCAGAGAAGTGGTGAGCATGGCTAACCTGAAGATTATAGCGCTGATGCCAGAGGCATTTCAAAGAATTCAGAAAAGTAATTCTTATTGACTATAGACACAACTAAAACTTGTCTGCAGTTAAATAATAGCAACTACTATTTGTTGAGAAGGTACAGAATGCCATACATACTATTCTAACATTTTATGTGTGTTTAACCATTTGATCTGCAAAACAACACGTTAAGGTAGATACTAACTGACCTCATATTACAGATGGAGAAGTTGAGAGTCCAAGAGATAAAGGAACCTTACCACAACTTCTTAGTTGTGGTGAAGCCAGGATTCAAACACAAGTAGTGCAATTAAAAAAGATAGGAAGAAGGGCAGCCTGGGTGGCTCAGCGGTTTAGCGCAGCCTGCAGCCCAGGGCGTGATCCTGGAGACCAGGAATCGAGTCGCACGTCGGGCTCCCTGCATGGAGCCTGTTTCTCCCTCTGCCTGTGTCTCTGCCTCTCTCTGTCTCTGTCTCTGTCTCTGTCTCTCTCGTGAATAAATAAAATATTTTAAAATATGAAATAAAAATATAATAAAATCAGAAGGGTAAGAAAAGAACTTTAAAAAAATAGGAAGAAAAGAGGAAAATGATGAAAAGAAAGGAAAAAGAAAAAAGAAATTAAGGACAAGAGAGAAGAAAAACTTTATTTGCAGATGACTTGATCCTATTAGTGAAACTTTTGAGGAATTAACAAAAAAGAAATAGATATAGCAAGGCTCCAGGATGCATGATCAACATACAAAAATTATTTTATTTCTATATTCTAGAATGAAAAACCTTAAAATAAACTTAAGAAAATAATTCCATTTACAATACCATCTGCAAGAACTTAGGGATGGGTATAACAAAAGAAGTGTAGCACTTTTATACTCAAAACTACAAAACAACAACAAAAAAACTACAAAACATTGTGGAGATAAAGAATATCTAAATAGATAAAGAAATAATATTTATTCATGAATTGGAATACTCAATATTATAAAGATGGCAATTCTACCTGATTTTGTGTATAAGTTTAATATAAACACTATCAAAATGTTAGCAGATTTTGTTGTCAAAATGGACATACTGATTCTAATATGTCTGGAAATGTAAACGAAAAAAATAACAGAATTGGAGGACTTACACAACTCAATTTTATTTTTTAAGACTTTATATGAGACATAAAAGAGAGAGATAGTGAGTGAGATAGCACAAGCAGGGAAGAGATGGAGAAGCAGACTCCCCAATGAGCAGGGAGACCCACCCAGGGCTGGATCCCAGGACCCCAGGATCATGACCTGAGTTGAAGGCAGATGCTTAACCCACTGAGCCACCAGGTACTCCATATTTTTGAAAGATTTTATTTATTTATTCATGACAGACACACAGAGAGGCAGAGATACAGGCAGAGAGAGAAGCAGGATCCATGTAGGGAGCCTGACATGGGACTCGATCCTGGGTCTCCAGGATCACGCCTTGGGCTGAAGGCAGCCCTAAACTGCTGGGCCACTGGGGCTGCCCACCAGGTACCCGATATTATCCAATTTTAAAACTTACCATAAAGTCATAGTAATTACAGTATGGGAGTATAGTATGGCCATACAGATCAATGAAATGTAACTGAAAGTCCAAAATAAATTCTTACACATAATATCAATTGATTTGCAATGAAGGTACCAAGATAGCTCAATGAATAAGGAACTAAGCTCCTTTCTAAAAATAGTTGTTTTTATTTTGTGGATATCCAATTGTCTCAGTTCCATATTTGAAAAGATTATTCTTTTCTGCAAGTCTGTAATTATTTCAAAAATTAAAAAAAGAAAAAACAAACATTATTTAAGATTTTCAGACTTTGTTCCTCCTTCACTACTCACAGATGTCTGAGGCCAGGAACTGTGGGATATGTTCATGTCTCAGTATACCCTATGGCTCTGTATCTCATTTAACAATGCTATGCTAGGGATTTGTCACAGTGACATTAAGCAGAGAACTATCACAGTTTCTTTATATGCTGTTGGGAAAGGGAAAAGAGACTATTACTGCTGTGGGAGAGAGATGATTGCAGGAGCAGGCTTTGAGCATGTGAGGGAGATGAATATATAAAATATATAAAGAAATGTATAAAGAAAAATGTACAAAGATGTATAAAGAATTGTTTTTAATTTTTAATTTTTTTATTTATTTATGATAGTCACACACACACACACACACAGAGGCAGAGACACAGGCAGAGGGAGAAACAGGCTCCATGCACTGGGAGCTCGATGTGGGATTCGATCCCCGGTCTCCAGGATAGTGCCCCGGGCCAAAGGCAGGTGCCAAACCTCTGCGCCACTCAGGGATCCCTAAAGAAAGAATTGTTACATGACAGGAGCACACACAGGTCCCTGCGCCACTCTGATGGAGGGGAAGACAGTGTGGAAAGCCAAAGATGGAGGAACATCAGAAGATATGGTGATGGGAAAGATGAAGTCATTGTGTTTTTGGTTTTGTTTTGTCTTGTTTTTGTTTTGTTTCTCTTTTTTTGCTGTCTTTTTGTTCAATGAAAGAAGAGGTAGAGTCACTAACTCTGTGTTGATGGCAATTTTAAAAATGCATGAATGTGTCTTCCTAGAGAATAGAACAAACAATTGGCTGTAGAAAGGTAGAAAGATTATGCAGCACTGGTGAATTACTTAAGGTTTGCTGTCTTAAATTTAAAGCACACCCCACCCAGCACAATATAATGCCTATGAAGCAGATGGGATTTGTGTAACTGAGTCTGTCGTTTTGCCACTCCAGCATGATGGAAGGAAAGGGGAGCAAAGAAATCAAGGGTGTGTGCAAGGAGTGGTCATCATTATGGGTTATGGAATCCAAGCTTAATAACAGAGGAACTAAGAAAGAGGTAAACATTAAAAAGGTTTTGAAACAGGCAATATAACATTTATTGCTTGAAAAAAAATCATCCCATTAAAATCACTAATCATTCTGAAGGAGATAAAACATTTTTTAAAATGCAAGACTGTGCTCACAATATGTAGAGTTAACCCACAGAAGCCAGAACTGAAAAGTGAACTGAACCAAAATGATACGATAGAATGAAGCCAGGATATAATACAGATACTTCACACCTCAAGTTTTAGTTTCAATGCCCATATTTGGAAAGGGGAGAAAAATTATGGTAGAGAATGAAACTTAGACTACCACATGAAATTTAGAAACTTTCAGGGTCTATATCTTAGTGAAAAAGTCAATTGACAAAGTAAATAAACAAATAAATAATTTGAAGTAATAAAAAATAATAAAAATCTGATCTCTGCTGAGATTGAAAAATATAGATTTATAATTTATAGCAAACTAAATGATATTTCAAGATCAAGGATAACATAGACATTTTTCATATGAACAAAAGCAGAGATGCTTGTTATTTACTTCAAGAACACAGAAAACAAACCCAGAGAAAATATGAAGTCCTAGAAAGAATGGTGATTAAAGAATCAAATGTAGAGTAAATATGAACAAAATTTGCTATATACAGCAAAAATAATAACATCCAAGAAAGGATGCAGTTAAATCTCGATACAATTAAAATGTTTAAAAGCAATTAACATGCACATTGAAGGAAGGTGACTGGAATTAAAGTGCTTCTTATTTCTTTAGAAAAAGAGTAGAGACATTGATTAAATTTTGATTTTAGTAAATGAAATGTGTATTGTTAAAATTTCAAGACTGAGTACAGTCTAAAAGAGTACAGACAAAACAGCACTGAAGCATTTAATATAAAAAAAGCAAGAAGAAAGAGATGAAGTGCACAAGAAAATAGAACAAAGCAAGCACAAAAGGGGCTAGATTTAATTCCAAATATATTAGAAATAATAAATGTCAATAGAAATAATAAATGTAAATGGACCAAACTCATCAGGTAAATTGAGATACACAGTTGCCCATTAAACACATTAGAGGTTAGGGCAGCAACCCCCTTGCATTCAAAATCCAGGTTTAACTTTTGACTCCCTCAAACTGTTAAGTATGAATAGTGCACTGTTGACTGGAAGCCTTACTGATTACATAGTTAATAAACCTCTATTCTGTATGGTACTTGTATTATAGACTGTATTCTTACAATAAAGTAAGCTAGAGAAAAGAAAATGCTATTTAAAAAATTATAAGGAAGAGGAAATACATTTATTGTATTATACTGTATTTATATAAAAAATTCTGTAGGTGGACATGTGCAGGCCAAACCTGTGTTGTTCAAAGGTCAACTGCATATTGGGAAAAAATATAGCTAAATGTCATTTCTAAGATACCCTTTTAAGATAAAAACAGATGTTTTGAAAAGGGAAATACTGAACAAAGATAGATGATAGATGGATATACATATATGTAAATATTAACTAAAAGAAATTGTAGCAGCTACATTAATATCAGACAATATAGTTATTAAAAAGAAAAGGATTATCAGGAGTGCCTGGAAGGCTTAGTCCCTTAAGTGACTGACTCTTGGTTTCAGCTCAGGTCGTGATCTCGGGTTCATGAGACTGAGCCCCATGTGGAGCCCTGCATTGGACTCCACCCTGCGTTGGGCTCTGCCCGCTTAACAGGAAGTCTGCTTAGGATTCTCTCTCTCTCCCTCTGCCTCTCCCCCATTCTGTCTCTAAAATAAATGAATCCTTAAGAAAAAAATAAAATGAAATGAATTATCAGGAAAAAGAAGATTACTACCTATTGGTGCGGTTCCTGAAAGTGATAATGGACTATCAGTGAAGAGAAAAACTATGTTTGGCAAACATTTAGGTGAATTCTTTAGAGGTATAGCAGCCATCCACTACACTGTTTGTTGGTAAGCATATCAGAGAAGTTGAAGTTTTGAGAGAATGTGGCCACATAGCTGTCTTTACAGCCCATGATTCAGAGTGGGCAAGGAAAAGGAAGCTATACATAAGGCTACATAAGCTCTACATATACATATACATACACATGTACATAACCTATACATAAGTCATACATAAGGCTATGTGTAGAGCAGAATATGAGCATATTTCAATCTGATTATAACTGAAAAATTCATATATGAGACTTCTAAGAAGTAGAAATAACATTATAGTTTGAAATGTTTCTTTACCTTAGGCTTGCAAAATGACAAAATTAAAGCGAGAAGAAACATTTTCAGGGAAGTGAAAGATTTCCTAAGTAAATTTTTCTATAAACAGGATGAAATGAATTAATGGAGCTCATTTACTGAGGTTGCTTAGGCACACGAATCTCGTGTTCCTTTTGGAATGCTATTATAATGATAATACTGGATACTCTTTCCTTGAGGCATTTTTGAGCGCCACTTTTTGGTGTGAAAGAGCCTCCAGATATCAGAAGAAAATAGTGATTTGCCCTGAATATTTTTACATTTACTTTTCTCTTTGAATTAGTAGAAAAATATAAGCATCCTTTGAAACACGTTGTTTCTAATTTCTAATCTTAAGATAATTGTTGTTCAATGTGAAGTCATTAGAAAGGGAGTAGTGAGGGGTGCCTGAATGGCTCCCTGGGTTAAGTGGCTGACTTTGGCTCAGATCATGATCTCAGGGTCCTGGGATCAAGGCCCTTGTCAAGCTCAATGCTCAGTGGGAAGTTTTCTTCCTCTGCTCCTTCCCCTTCTCATATTCTCTCTCTTTCAAATAAATAAGTAAAATCTTAAAAAACAAGAAATGGAGTGGAAAATATATATTTAAATTTTATCACATGAGAAATTAGATGTTTGTTTTTCTCCAAAAATAAAATAAAATAAAATAAATGGATACCGAACATAATCTAAAAAGTAATTGTCCCAAACTTTACTTTGCTTGAAGTATCAAGTTTTCTTCAACATATAAAAATTAGAGTCTGATTTTGTTCTGAATGATGACAATAGTAAAATAGAGTTAAAAAGCGAAATGAATTTATGGGAGTAGGCAGTTTTCAGGCTCAATTTCTTTATGTGTTAAATCATCAGTGGTCTTTAATAATTACAAAATGAGTCCAAATAATATTTGCTATATTATATGATATTATTTTTAACTGCAGTGATCTTCATGGCTTATCACCCATGCAAGTAACAAAGAATCACATATGGGAGCCATCATAGCTTAAAGTATAAAAAAAATCCAGTCATTCAACTTTTTTTTTCAGTCATTCAACTTATGTGAACATAGCTCAAAAGGAAATATTAGTTTCCTTTCTTGAAATGGGAGGAATTATTATATATATTTAGGGACATAGTTATTTTTCCTCTGGTTATTCAGTGAAGTATTAAAAACCAAATGTTCAGATAAATATTTCTCAGCTTAGCCAATGTAATTATTAAACAGATATTTCACATACTTTATTAAGACTTTTTATAAGAAATATACATATTCTTACTAAGCACTGTTTGTGACTATTTTTTTAAGATTTATTTATTTGAGAGAGAGTGAGAAAGCAGGAGGGAGGTGCAGGAAAAGCAGACTTTCCACTGAGCAGGGAGCCTGATATGGGCTCCCTCCCAGGACCCTGGGATCATGACCTGAGCCAAAGGGAGACGCTTAACTGACTGACCCCAGGAACTCTGGTTTGTGACTTTATTAGCTGAAAAAACCTTTATTGACTTTATTAATTGAAAAAAAAAAACAATGTCACATTTTTAGTGTTTTGACACAATCTCTCAAAAATCTAAATTGTATTTGCTACCACTTGTCTTCTTTATAAGAAGTCCAGAAATTTTCTTCTTCATTGAAATAATTGTAAAGTTTATATTCTCTAAAAAGACTCTGCAAATTAGAAAAAAGCATTTTCTAGAATAATACTTTTGAAACATTAATACATGTTGCTTTTACTTCCTTGGTTTTGTCCATGGGAAATTATAATAAGGATGAATGTAGATTAAGGAAAAAAAGTTCTGGCTTTATTTTACTCAAAAAGTCTGTTTTTGGACTTCTTTTTTTTCCATTTAAGATATAGGAAGTCCCAAGAGACAATTGCTCACATCCTAAAATGCAAAATGAGATAATCCACAAAATAAGACATATTGCTAAATTATCAGCTAGTTTGGGATGCAAAGAAAGCTAATTGTGCTGATTTCCAGAAAGC
>CM052490.1:15254-25546 GCA_028533335.1 Chrysocyon brachyurus
ACAAAGGAGTCATGAAACCCCCCCCCCCCAATGTTCTCTTAATGTCAAACAAATAGAATTTGTTTTTCAATGATTGGAAATAGAGCAGGGAAATAAAACATTCCTCCACGAGGTGCACAAGATATTTCACAAGTGAAATATAGGAGTGTGCAGAAAGAAGAGCGAAAGGCAAGAAATCTGAAAAAAATCTTTCATGGGACACTTATTCTCACAGAATGCAAAGCAGCATTTCCAAAATGCCATTTGAAATCTGTGGTTGTGATGAAGGAACTGCATTTGTGAAAGATTTTGGGTACATAGAATTAAAATATAGGACAAGAAAAACAAAAAGTATAGGAAAGGAAATGTAATAAACATAAAATTCTTTTTTTAAAATTTTTATTTATTTATGATAGTCACAGAGAGAGAGAGAGAGGCAGAGACATAGGCAGAGGGAGAAGCAGGCTCCATGCACCGGAAGCCCGACATGGGATTCGATCCCGGGTCTCCAGGATCGGGCCCTGGGCCAAAGGCAGGCGCTAAACCACTGCGCCACCCAGGGATCCCTAAACATAAAATTCTTAAAGTGGTCGTGAGATAATATAAAAGTAGTATATAATTTGAAGTATATAATACAGTATATAATATATGGCACATTATATGTGACTATATATAATACAGAATATATTATTTGAACTCTAAATAGTATATTATTTGAAGGTAATCTGTTATAAGTTAAAAATATATATTGTGTGCAGCCAGGTGGCTCAGTGGTTTCCTGCTGCCTTTGGCCCGGGGCGTGATTCTAGAGACCCAGGATCGAATCCCACGTCAGGTTCCCTGCATGGAGACTGCTTCTTCCTCTGCCTCTGTCTCTGCCTCTCTCTTTTTTCAGCTATGATTTGTTCAAATACATATTCTGGACCTCTGTCCCTTTTGGCGCCCTCGGGAACCTCAATCAAATGTATATTTTTCTTCCTCAGGCTGTCACTTATTTCCCTTAATCTATCCTCATGATCTTTTGTTTGTCTCTTTTTTCCCCAGCTTCCCTCTTTGTCATCAACTTGTCTTCTATGTCAGTCACTCGTTCTTCCACATCGTTAACCCTTGTCATTAGGACCTCTAATTTGGATTGCATCTGATTTAATTTATTTTTAATTTCTGCCTGATTAGATCTAAATTCTGCAGTCATGAAGTCTCTTGAGTCCTTTATGCTTCTTCTAGAGCCACCAGTAGCTTTATAATGGTGCTTCTGAATTGGCTTTCTGACATTGAATCATAATCCAAATTTTGTAACTCTGTGGGAGAGAGGACTGTTTCTGATTCTTTCTTTTGAGGTGAGGTTTCTCTTCTAGTCATTTTGCTCAGTGCAGAGTGGTCAAATACAAGTTGTATTGGGAAAAGGAGAAAAAGAGAGAAGATAAAGAAGAAAAGAAAAAGAGAAAAAAGAGAAGAAAAGAAAAAAAAGGATAAAAAGGGGGCAGGAAGCAAACAGAAATCAAAAAACAAAAATCAAGGGGGAGTATCCTCTGATTCTGTATGCTGTAAATCCTTCAACTTCCCCTGGAACTTTCCAGTGCTGCTTGGTCAATAATCTGTTTTTCCCCTGTCCCTCTACCTGGTCTTCTGGGGGAGGGGCCTGCTGTGCTGATTTTCAGGTGTTAGCACTTGGGGGAGCTGCTCAGCCCCCTGCCTGGTACAAGGGCTCAGTGAAAGATGTTTAAGCTGTTTATCTCGTGAGGCCACTGTGAGGCTCAGTGGGGGTTGTTTACCCCGTGAGGCCCCAGGAGGAACAGCAGCAGCGGTGGCAGCCAGCTCTGGAGCCCTGGAGTCAGCTCCAGCAGAAATTCCGGAGCTCTCAGTCTCCAGGGGGCCTGGAGGCTCTCGGGGCATGGATGCTGATCTGCTCAGCTTGGCACCACCCGGCGGCAGGAGCATTCTCGCTGTCCTAGGCCCTCCCAGCCTTTGCCTGTTCCGGGGGGGGGGGGGGGAGTGCCGGATCCTGCGCCGTGTCCTCGGCACCATGGGCTCCCAGGCCTGTGCTGTGGGAATTGCGCTCCTGGCCCGCAGCCCCCTCCGCTCGCAGCCTCTGACCGAGCCCCTCCGAGCTGCTCCCGGGTCCAGCCAGGCACATGCTGCAGCCCTTTAGGGAGCTCAGCCAGGGATGTGGGTGCTCTCCCGAGGGCTCAGGTGCTCTGTTAGTGTCCCTGAGAGCCTGAGGGCATCCCTGCCCCTCCTGGGATCCTTCTCCAACTCCCTGCGAGCTCCTTTCAGTCCAGGAAGATTGGTGAAGCTCCTGCTCCTCCAGGACGGGGCTTTCCTGGGGCCTTCCGGTCCTGGGGGCACTCATCCCGGCCATAGTCGGGCTCGTCGTGGGGGCCCCACCCCTTGGATGCCTTTTGTTTCTTTATTTTTTGTTCCCCCATCTTCCTACCTTTTTTTCAAATAACAAATTTATTTTTTGTTGGTATTCAATTTGCCAACATACAGAATAACACCCAGTGCTCATCCCGTCAAGTGCCCCTTCTTCCTACCTTGATAGAAGCGTGTACTCTTCTCACTGTAGCATTCCAGCTGTTCTCTCTTTAAATCTCAGGCTGAATTCATAGGTTTTCAGGATGATTTGAAGGTTATCTATGTAATTTGGTGGGAACAGGTGACTTGGGGACCCTACTCTTCCACCATCTTGCCCCACCTAGGCTTCTCAAAATTTAATGTGAATAGGTGTGACCACAGAACTTTTTTTTATTCATTTATTCATGAGAGACGCAGAGAGAGAGAGGCAGAGACAGAGGTAGAGGGTGAAGTAGGCTCCATGCAGGGAGCACGATGTGGGACTCGATCCCAGGACTGCAGGATCACACCTTGAGCCAAAGGCAGACCCTCACTCACTGAGCCACCCAGGCATCCATGACTGCAAATCTTGAAAATATGCAGATTTCAATTTAGTTAGTCAGAGGTCGGGCTGAAATTCTGCATTTTTAATGAATTCAGAGTGCTGACAATGTGGGTCTACAGACTATACTTTGAGTAGCAAGTTTATATACACCATTTTTAGTTCATGATGTTTTTAATTGACATTTACTAATGTTTGTAACAGATAGTAGCTAAGTTCAATCACACAAATAAAAAGCCTCTTTAAACATCTCCCATACCTTAATAACACCCATGTTATATATCTTACCATAAGAATGAGCAAAGAAAGGCAGTTGTGGTAGCCCAGAGGGTTAGCGCCACCTTCGGCCCAGGGTGTGATCCTGGAGATCCGGGATCAAGTCCCATGTCAGGCTCCCTGCATGGAGCCTGCTTTTCCCTCTGCCTGTGTCTCTGCCTCTCTCTCTCTATGTCTGTCATGAATAAATAAACAAAATATTAAAAAAAGAATGAGCAAAGAAATAAATCTGAGCAGTCCTGACCCTTGCTCCAAAAGTACAGAGCATGAATTCTCTTAGATAGGCTAAGGCCTATGTGTCCACATGTGTTAGGTGTCTTTGACCCAACAGCTGTCACTAAGTACATCCAATGCTCAGGAAACAGTGGGGTAAATGATCGAATAGTCAACAAGGCTAAAAGTCAAGCGTAGATACAGAAATTGATGTAGAGTGATTTTTGCCACTGGAACTTAAACTGTATTCCTCTCCTCTAATCAGAAGCAGCTTCCCTTCCAGCTGTACCGGATCTTCCATTTATTCACTTTGTACTTTAGTAGCAAGTGTCCTTAGTGAAAACTTCATTTCCCAGCATATCTTCAGGGATCTCCATTAGACTGGTAACAGATTATCACCATCTGTTGGTGATTATTTCACTATGTAACAGCCTGATCTAAGAGACGTGTCCTCTTTCACCAGCAGAGCGATACCTGGGGACAACTAGGTCAGGCTCAAGAGGAGATGCAAAAATTACAGCTGTGTGTAGATAATCAATATTAAAACAGCCGGCCGGTTTCTACTTCTATTCTACACAATTCTTTTGCAAAATGGAGACGATAGAGTCCTTTTCACATTTCTATTTTCTGGAATCTGAAACAGATTCAAGAACAAAAGAGAACCAATGTCATTATATGTATATGCCCATTTGGGGGCATGTACACTACTGATAACATTTGGAATATGATTGTACACTAAATAAGAAATAATTCGTATGACATCTAAATAACTGCCCAAGAACCATCTGTCTATATTCGCTCATTAAAACTAAGTATGTTGAATTTCCAGTGATAGGTTTGTTGTAGGTATGGAGGCTATTGTAGGCATAAAGAATAAGGTCAAACAAATAGAATTTGTTTTTCAACGATTGGAAATAGAGCAGGGAAAGAAAACATTGCTCCATGAGGTACACAAGATATTTCACAAGGGAAATATAGCAGCCTGCAGAAAGAAGAGGGATAGGCAAGAAATCTAAAAAAAAAATCTTTCAAGGTACACTAATTCTCACAGAATGCAAAGCAGCATTTCAAAAATGCCATTTGAAATCTGTGGTTGTGATGAAGGAACTGCATTTGTGAAAGATTTTGGGTACATAGAATTAAAATATAGGACAAGAAAAAAGTATAGGAAAGGAAATGTAATAAACTTATAAAATTCTTACAATGGTTGTGAGATAATATAAAAGTAGTATATAATTTGAAGTATATAATACAGTATATAATATATGGTACATTATATATGACTATATATAATACAGAATATATTATTTGAACTCTAAATACTATATTATTTGAAGGTAATCTGTTATAAGTTAAAAATATATATTGTGGGCAGCCAAGATGGCTCAGTGGTTTAGCACTGCCTTTGGCCCGTGGCGTGATCCTAGAGACCCAGGATCGAGTCCCACGTCAGGTTCCCTGCATGGAGACTGCTTCTCCCTCTGCCTGTGTCTTTGCCTGTCTCTGTGTATCTCACGAATAAATAAAGAAAATAAAAAAAAAGTCAACATGACACATAAAACTAAATACAAAAAAAAATTCCTTGATTCACCTAAATGATTCTAGGAATGGAAGAAGAAAGAAAGAAAGAAAGAAAGAAAGAAAGAAAGAAAGAAAGAAAGAAAGAAAGAAATTACATTAAATATAAATGGGCTAAAAGGTAGAGATTTCTAGGCTTAATAAAAACACAAAACCAAACATGTAATATTTACAAGAAAAATATTTAAATTTAGATTGTGGTAAACAGACTCCTAAGGTAGTCCTATGATTCTTGTCCCCTTGGTCTCACACCCTATGTGAACTCTTTTCTTTGAATATGTTTGTGATTTGCTTCTAAACCATAGAATACAGCACACATAATGGCATATAAATAGATTTGAAAATTGCTATCAATGAATTTTACCTAATTGATATTCATAGACTATAGATAGGTACTTATTGTAGCATTCCCAAATAAACAAGGAGCATTCACCAAGACAGACCATATTATAGCTTATAAACATGTCTCAGTACATTTCAAAGAATGGAAGAATATGACTTCCACCTACAATGTAATTAATTAGAAACTAAAAACAATAAATTATCTATAAAATCTCCAAATATGTTTAAATTAAACAACACATTTCCGAAGAACCCATAAAACAAAGAAATCTTACGAGTAATTAGAACATATTTTGAACTAATGATTGCTAAATGATAATGAAAGCATTTAGCAAAATATATGAGATACAGCTAAAGCAATATTTTTAAAAAGTTGTAATTTCAAATGGTTATGTTGAAAGAATGACAGTGTAAAATAATTGTATGTATTTCTATCTTAAGAAGTAAAAGACAAATAAAACTCTGGCAATTTAAACCCAAAAATAAGTGCAAAAAAGAAAATAACATTGAAGGCAGCTATCAATAAAACAAAAAAATAGACAGAGAAAATCAATAAATCAAAGTTTGTTCTTTGAAAAATAATGTAACTGTTAAATTTCAAAATAAAAATATTACTAATATCCAGAATAAGTAAGGGATCTTTTTAATCATTAAAAAAGGTAAGGGAATATTATGAACAACTTTAGAGTAATGAATTTTGCAACATACCCAAAATGGAAAAATCATATGAAAGATACAAATGAACAAAATCAATATGGAAGAAATAGAAAATAGGAAGAGTCTCATATATTGCAAAAAAATATTAAATTTGTTATTTAGGTTTTTCTCCCCCCAAAATTTCAAGTCTAAATGATTTCACTGGTGAATTCAATCAAATGTATGTGAAAGGAACCCTACCAATCTTGAATGTGCTCTTCAAGAAATAGAAGAGAGTATATTTTTCAACTGACTTATACTTAAACCTTAAGATGCCAAATCAGATAAATATATTCCAAATAATAGAACTACAGACCAATGTACTTCATGAATACAGATGCAAACATTCTTAGCAAGACATTAGTAAATCAAATTAGTAAATCAAAAATACAATATTTCCAAGTAGGGCTTATCCTAGGAATTCAAGATTGGCTTTGAATTTAAATATTAATCATAAAAATAAATATTAATCATTGAATTTCACCACCTTAATCGGATAAAGGAGAACAACCATGTGATCACTTCAATAAATGACCCTAGATAGGTTCTAGATGCAAAACATGTCCAGAAAAATAAAAGCATGGATAGCCTTTCACAACTTTTTGAGGGTCCCAGTGTGGATCAAAGCAGAAGAATGACTCTCAGTGCCTCAGAATAAAAGTGGCAGAGTAAATGAGTCATTGGACCTGAAGAGGTCATGCAGAGAGGAATGAGGAATGATACTGTAGCAGATCTCCACGGACAAAGACTAAAGATGAATGGATAACCCAAATACTAGAGGATACTGCCAGTACCTTGGTGTACTACTGCGAGGCCCAGGAACTCAGCCACAGACCTCATAAAAGTTTTACTTGAACCTCAATTTTATCGAGATTAACATTCACTTCCCTCAGTAAAAAGAAGATTATAATTATAACATTTTTGTTGATAAATTAGTGATAAAAATATAGAAACTAAGTAAGTGAGAAAGGAAGTGATTATTATTACCCTTATCTACAATGGATATAACAACAAGAAATTGAACAAGATAGGAAATGTTAACATAATATTCTGCATTATACAATGGTGAAAATATGTTTTAAATATTTTATTTATTAATTCACGAGAAACACAGATAGAGGCAGAGACAGAGGCAGAGGGAGAAGCAGACTCCACGCAGGGAGTCTGATGTGAGACACGTTCCTGGCACCTTGGAATCACTCTCTGAGACAAAGGCAGATGCTCAACCACAGATGCCAACCACTGTTTGGCATCCCAAACAGTGAAAATATTTACATAGTCTTAAGAGAGCCACCAAAAATTATAATGTAATTATATTTAAAGTTTGGATAGAGTAGATAGGTGTGTGTGTGTGTGTGTGTGTGTGTGTGTAGCTGATTGTATCTATCTTTCCACTGTAGGAAGTCAGTAAATGATATTTACTGGAAAATCAAGAATAGCATAAATTCATGTTTTTTTTTTCTTTTTTTACAAGCATTGGAAATAGCTTTTTAAAATCTTGTACATGTATAACTTTGATAAAATATTGCATTAATATATCAGTATAATATGAATTTACACATGAAATAATTTTGAAGGGCAGTATTAGTGACATATAAGAATATATAAATACATATACATACCTCCTTAAATAAAATATCTGAGTAATTTAAAATTTAGCATTAGTAATTAGTATTTAACATTAAAATTTAATTGTAGTAATTGAGGTTTTCTGTGTGCCTGTAAATGTCAGATTTTTAATAATGGACACAAATCACTTTCTTAAGTTAGAATAAATGCCCAATAAGGTTATTTTTTAAAGAAGAAATAATCAGAATAGAAATGAAGATAAATGGTATTGACAGGATAGAAAACTTTTTCCAGAGTTTACACATTTCTAAATATCCCTTAAGCACACATATACAGGCACACACACATACACACACACACACCACTGTGGTTAAGAATCAATTTCTGTTTTTAGGGGGGAAAAGGTGACCAATGTAATCCTTAGCAGAACCACAGACAGGTAGTTCAATGTTAAAAGGGCTGACAGTCTTCAGAGAGAAAGCACAGTGTCCATGTCACTATCACACCACAAGTCCACACAAGAAGACTCATGGAGATGTCCCTTCAGCCTAGTGAAAAAAAAAGTCTGAGAAAGGCAAGGGAACTTGGCATATATGGCACATGGCTTCTGGGAGTTCAGATGCAAGTATGCACATTCCTACTCATGCCACACGGAGAGCTGTCAATAATCTTAATCAAATTCTCAGCTATCAGAGATTTTTTTGTTCATTCCTGATTTTCTTGAAAACCAAGAGCAAGTGACCCCACAAGCATCCAATAAGCAGGACTCTGATTTAATGTATGAAGGAGAAAAAATTAAAGAGATATTTTCAAGGTGCTAACACACAGTTACCGAGCTTCCTACAATGACAACAAATGTTCATTATTGTAGTTGTTTTTGTTACTATATTTTCTCCCTGGAGGGATTCAAGGTTATAAAACTAAGTATATCTAACAGTAGAAGTCTCTGAGAATGGAATTAAAGGTAGGTGCCATGAAATTTGAGAGGAGGGGGGACAGCAGTTACCCAAAATGGGATTAAAAAAGCCAGAAGACACTAACTGTTGCCAAGAATGGCCTGTTTTTGTGTCAAAAATAAATTGGTTCTTGGGCGTCTGCTTTAAAAATAACTAAGAAAAAAATAAAAAATAAAAATAAATCTGTGATCAATACTCTTTCTGATACTCTTTTTATTGCTTTCAAATCAAAAAAGCATTGCTCTCTCTGTAACTAAAGTTAAATAAGTTTTTCAGCAATGTACACTAGAAACAGCCGTTTTTCCCCCCAATTGTTCCCTGCAAGGATTCTGAAGGGAGAGCAAGAAATTGGTTTTTGTCTCATGTTCATGAAACATTTTTATTGAGTAAAATTAACTCAAAAAGATGTCAAGCAGTGACTCTGACTGCAACCCTGAGTTAAATGAACATGTTGTACGCTTGACATCTAACACCAAATTCCACTAGTCCTCACACCATTCTCCATTTAAAAAGACAACATCTGACGGTTTCTTGGAGTGATGGCAAATTCCACTTGGACACCTGCATGCCCGATGTGCGTAGCTACACATGCACGCTGCTATCCTGCCTGCAATATTTACCACCACAAACTGCTTTTCCCCTTTGGCTGAATTGAGAAGGAGAGCCATCGGAAACACTTTTTCTCATTACTCTTTTATCTGGTCATTCACATATTTTCAGTTTTCCTTCTAACTCTATTTTTACATAACTGCTCTTATTCCAAATCCACAAGTCATCTCTTTTTCCCCTGTTTAAAAAAATATTGAGACCTGGGGATTAATTGTGGCATTCTAAATTTATTTTTATTTTAAAAGCATAGGCAGTGACAAATGGAGGAGTATCCTGCTTCATTTTTCTTGATGGGTCAAGCATCGGCAAGAGAACAAATAGATTTTTGAAGTTTTAGTGAATCTACTCCAGATCTATTGAAAGTATTAGACCATGTATATTTTTAAACATTATTTAGTAGAAATAATCAGTTTTTCATGTTAAACAAGGAGTTGTTCTTTCTCATAGATCTGTGCTTCAGGCTGGAAGGGAAAGTCACGCAGCAGATGGACATTAAAAGTGGAAAGATCAAAGGGCGTCATCACTGGAACTCAAGCTCTAGGAGTGGAGGGCCAGGTGGACACCAGAAGGATAAAGTTAATATGATATTTTTCTGCTACCAGCAGGCAGGAAGACCAGAGCAAACACACCTTCATGTGCAGAAATCCTCTATCAGCTGTTGGTAATTTGCTTGGATTATCCCCAATGGCTTGCCTAAATCCATCTCATATACTATTACCATGCAAATCCATGATAGTCCTTGTACCAAATCGATGTGTTAAACTTGAAAATGAGCTGTGAATCACATGTCAAAGGTATTTAGGTAGTACTGCTTAGATAAGTCCCTTCCCGGTTGGGTTGCCAAGGACAAATTTTAGCACTATGTAATTCCATGAGTTTCATTTCCAATATAAAATATTAAGTTTGTTATTACTGCAATGATAATAAAAGCATTTAATGAACTCAGTGGTGGACACTTCACATGTATTATGTCACTTCATATTCACAAAAGTCTTACATGGTAGGTAGTGATGCTTTACCCATTTTGAAGATAAGAGAGGAAAAAGACTGAGACGTTAAGTAATTTCTTAAGGTGATATAAGTAGGAAACTGTGATATGGAAACCCAGGTCATGTGACTTGGAAATCCTGCAACCACACTTGAAGGATTTGGATTGGTACTGTCGTTCAGTGAGATTT
>CM052490.1:26046-59721 GCA_028533335.1 Chrysocyon brachyurus
TAATTTCTTAAGGTGATATAAGTAGGAAACTGTGATATGGAAACCCAGGTCATGTGACTTGGAAATCCTGCAACCACACTTGAAGGATTTGGATTGGTACTGTCGTTCAGTGAGATTTACATGAGATTTGTCTGACTAATTGGTAGCAAGTCTTGCTTCTTAGTGATTAATAGATATAAATTTCATCAAAGTTATATTTTACCCAAGGAAGAGAGTAGATCATGTCCCAGATTTCTGAATGAACCTTTCTATTTTTTTCTTCACTCTAATATCAATAATATCCTGTTGGATTTAAGTTCTGATCTCCTGCTATCCTGGTATAGAGCCACTAAACCATTTAGAAAAGGTCACCGAGTCTTCTTTGAAGTAGGAGATTTAGCTCCAGGAATCTGCACATGTGTGTTCATGATCCATTACTTATCAGAATGATATAGGCAGACAGTCTTTGTGCAAGTAAATTCTGAAATATTAATAATAGGAGTACACTTTAGAATTTTCTAATCATTTCATTCAATTATTTAACCTTCCTCATGGTTATCTGATTGCCTTTTAAATTCAAGTAGAATCCTTTCTGTGCCAAGTGGAATTACCAAACAAAAATATTTTCAGAAGAACAGTAATTCACCTATTACATATTATTATTTTGCCTCTCATGTGATACTTATAAATCTAACATAAAATATGTGCTAAATATGCCAAATAAGCAGATACATTTTGAAACTCAGAACTAGTCATGAAAAAGAGGCATGATGTATAAGTTAATGTTTTTCCTGACAACTGGTTAGCCAGGCAAATGGAATCCAGAAATAAATGACTTTTATTTTAGATTTGCATTATTATTCCACCCAACATGGAATCCACAGCAGATGGTAATGTGTTACAGTTTCAACCTATTATTGGTCTTCAAGGGTAGTAAGACTTTATATCTAGAACAGTGGTTCTCAAGCTATTGCATGCATCAGATTGCTGGGTACAACCCCCAGGGTTTCTGATTTAATAAGATTGGGATAGGGTCTGAGAGTTCATGGAATTGACAAGGTCCCCAGGGATGCAGTTGCTGCTGGTTCAAGGACCACACCTTGAGAAGCAGTGGTTGTGAGTCTTGGGAAAACCCTTTCTGTTATCTAAAGGGGAAATCCCCCGGCCTTGGGTCTTCTCTCTCCTCTGATGATTCCCATTGTGTTCATTTTTTATTTTTGTTTTGTTCCATCTGGCACTTTTTTCCTCCTCAAATCTCACTGATGCATCTCTTTTTGTGTTTGGTTTAGGGTCTGGTTTGTCCTTCATTCAGTCCAGTCTCTTGCAACTGCTGATGGCATACCAGTTGGGGAAGGAGGGAAATGCTCACGGTACTCCAATCTCAGAGTAAAATAGCCATGCTCAGACCCTGCCAAATCCAGATTTATTTTATCATATTCACCCCAAAATATTGTGTTTGAAGAATCAAAGGCCTTATTTTATTATTCTAGTCTGTTTGTGCCAGAAGGTTCTCCCTGGAATAAAGTTAGAATGGATTTTCTGTATGGGCAGCTTGTGAGAACTACATATCTGCAGTGGCTCTCTGCTAAATGGGTATGTCCATAAGTTAGAAAAGAGGACAGCTTTTGTCTTCCTAGATCTACTCTTCTAGGACCCTCCAGGGAGAGCCTACTCATAGAGACCCTTTGGTCTTCCTTAGCTGGAGGCCCCTTGTGTTCAATCCCATCAGTTTTTACCAGTTACTGCTTCTTTGCTGACAAAAGGACACACGACCTTTCACCATGCTGCTCTTAATGTAAGCTCTCTGAATACAAGCATGCTGGTCTACTTTCACATTCTCAAAATATCTGCTTTATCAAAGGCCTTATTTTTTTATACTTCCTATTTTATACTTTATTTGTTATAATAAATTTATTTTTATTGGTGTTCAATTTACCAACATACAGAATAACACCCAGTGCTCATCCCGTCAAGTGCCCCCCTCAGTGCCCGTCACCCAGGGGTTTTGAGCATGCTTGTACCTCTGTCTTGGAACATTCTTGCAAACATTCACCTAGTTAAACTTATATTCTTCTTTTTTAAAAAATTTTTTTCAACTCATGCATTCTCAATGAGGTCCCAGACCTGAAACTTTGATCAGAACCCTTTCCTTTGTTCCTTGTACTCTTCCTTTATCACGCACACTATGATTTTAAATGATAGATTTCAGTGATAATTTTACTCTTGGCTCCTCCCATTCACTTGTGAAGTCTAGGAAGGCAAGACTCCTGTCTATTTTTGCTCATCACCAAACCCCTAGGGCCTAGTGAAGTGCTTAGTAAATAATTAACACTCAACAGATACTAATTTGACTGAAGACATTGTTGACGTCATACCAAGATCTCTTAGGATGGGTAGCTTGGAAATAGTGATGCATTTTCATATTGTATATTCTCATAAGTTTATGTAATCTCATAAACCATGCCAATACACATACTGGAGAGCGGGGCCAAGTCCACACATTTAGGAAGCTCTTCTCATTCACAAATATGGCAGTTGAGAATGCTCAGAAGAGAGTCTCATGAGGAGAATCAATTATGCTTTTATACCTACCTGCTCCACAGTGTCTCTCTGAGGCCTATATTATTCTCTTAAGATTTAGTGAATTCCATTTATTCTATTACTCCTTATTTCTCAACTGAGTTACTGGGTTTGAGCTGTGGATATAAATTTTATTTCTATTCCCATTCTTTTCCTTTTTCATTTTATTTATTTATTCCAGATGATGTATTTTTAAAATTTTATTTAAATTCAACTAATTAACATATAATGTATTATTGGTTTCAGACGTAGAGATCAGTGATTCATCAGTCTTATATAACACCCAGTGCTCATTACATCACATGCCCTACTTCATGTCCATCACCCAGTTACCCTCCCCCCCCTCCTCTAGAGACCCTCCATTTGTTTCCTATGATTAAGAGTCTTTTATGATTTGTCTCTCTCTCTCTGATTATGTCTTGTTTTATTTTTTCGCATTCTTATATTAGGGTGTTTATCAACAAGGCTTTCTACTTAATTTTTCCCAGTTTTAATGTTCTAAGTTCTACCTTGTTATTTATCTTTCAGCAGTACTTCTGTTGATCATTTACTCTTCTATTTCTTTGTCTTCTACTTAGTAAGCATGTATCCTTCAACTATCAAGCCTTTCTCAAGAATCTTTTCTTTCCAGGAAGAACACAAAGCAATATTTAAATTCCAGGGACCTATGACAATGTTTCTAAAGTTGGTAAAAATCCAACAATATGCTTAGGTCACAATGCAGAACAAAACCTCTCAGATCAAACAAATATACCAGTGCTTCCAAGTCGCAAGGAGTTATTACTTGATCCTTATGAAAAACTCCCTTTGGGGGCATCTGGGTGGCTCAGTCAGTTAAGTGTCTGTCTTCTGATTTCAGCTCAGGTCATAATTTCAGGGTGGTGAGATTGAGTCCCATATTGGGCTCTGCTCAGAGGGGAGTCCTCTTGGAATTCTCTCTTTCCCTCACCCTCTATTCCTCTCCCTGCTCTCTCCCTCTCTCTTTCTCTAAAATAAATAAATAAATCTTTAAAAAATTAAAAAATAATTAAACTTAATAAAGAAAAACTCCCTCTGGTCTTTAGTAGTCTATCTTTATTAGTTTATATTGGTTAGGATTTGAGGTAAAGAACATTTTAAATGTGTTTTTATTCATCTTACGTAATGATTCTCATGGAAGGTCCCCAAGTAATGGCTTCCCTTTTTAAAATCACCAGAGAGAAAGTATTAAAGGATGGACTGTGCTGGAAAACTTCAGTCTTAGAAATGTCTTTAAAATCATGGAAAATATAGAATTTCTGGAACCCCATACTTAACAATAGTTTTATGCCATTAAGACACAAGTTTCAAAAAACTTTTTTATAAAATAAATAACCATTGTAGGCTGAAAAAAAAAAGTTTCCTTAGCCTTCCTGGGTTACTCAACTATACATAAAAGGCTGCTACTGATGAAATGTTCTACTTTAATTGAATGCAAGAATGCCTGTGGTTTGATAGTGACCATGCTGTTTAAAATAACATTCATGAAGACTTCACTAAATACAGTTCTTAACCTCTTCAGCTGTATTTTGTCAACTTACAACGTAAAGAAGTAAATAATAAAAAATTCTCATTATTAACATTTCATCTACACTAAAATATATGAGTGTCTAAAAGATCTGATGAGCATTTCTCAAAACATTCCCAAATTCACTGATCTGATTAGCAATGAAGCTAAACTTAATACTTATATGAACTTTGAGTGGGAATTCCTGATGGAGCATATTGATAACCATAGTATAGAGCTTTTTTTCTTTCCATATTATATATGCTAAAGAAATTGATTTTTGAAAAAAGAATTTTCTCTTAGCTCCTTTGTGAGTTTGCATTACAATATTCCCATTTTTGAAGTTAAAAAAACTTATACCACTCATTTCTTGAGCTTTTTCTTTCTTTTTTTTTTTTTTTTGAGTTTTCCAAAGGTTTATTGAAGCAGAAACAAGTTGGTCAGATACTTGTTGGAAAAAAGCAGTTTTAATGATTTTCAAAAATACTTCTTAAAAAGTATTCTAGCACAAGTTTTCTTTGTAAACTAGATTATGTTGTAAACTTTCTCCTAAATCTTTTAAGAGTGTTGGTTCTTAAGAACTAGAAGTTACTCCTAATTCCAAATCTATCTTGCGCTCCTGAAAAACTGCAGAGAGGCACTTGAAAGCTGTTCCTTTAAGATATGGATTTTTTTTTTAAATTCTAGCGGGTAATAATTGCTGCACCGAATCTGTGCAAGCTTCACTCAAGGTCATCATGATGCTGACAAGTTTCGTTGATAACCTGTCCATCCCTAGTTTCAACCTCTTAATCAGAAGCGTTCTCTTTGAGTGAATGTCAACCAGAGGGAGTGAATCCAGGTTGGTTTCCCTCAGGTTCAGGGAAGAAAAGTTTGGAAGAGGCAGAGCAATCCTGCTCTCCTCGCCTTCCAGCAGCTTCCTGTAGGTGGCAATCTCAATGTGGAGAGCATCTTAACATTCAGCAGGTCCTGGTACTCCCGAAGGTGAGGAGCCATTTCTTCCTTCATGTTCTGAATCTCATCCTGGAGGCGGCCAATAGTGTCTTGGTGGTTAGCAGCTTCGGCGGCCAAGTTCTCTTCCATGTCACGCATCTGGCGTTCCAGAGACTCATTAGTCCCTTTGAGTGCATCCACTTCGCAGGTGAGGGACTGCACCTGGCTCCGGTACTCAGTTGACTCCTGCTTCGCCTGGTGCAGGGCATCGTTGTTCCGGCTCGCAGCCTCAGAGAGGTCGGCAACCTCGGGCCTGTACCATTCCGCGGCCTCCTGAAGGTTCTTGGCAGCCACGCTTTCATATTGCTGGCGCACATCACGCAGGGCAGCCGTGAGGTCAGGCTTGGAAACATCCATATCGATTTGGACGTGCTGGTCCCGAATCTGGGCCTGCAGCTCCTGGATTTCCTCATCATGTAGTTTCTTCAAAAAGGCAATCTCTTCTTGCAAGGATTCCACTTTCCGCTCAAGGTCAAGACGCGCCAAAGAAGCGTTGGCACCAGCCTGTCGGGAAGACTGCAGGGTGCTCTCGGCTTCCTCTCTCTGAAGCATCTCCTCTTGCAACTTCTCCCGGAGCCGCATGATGTCCTCGGCCGGGTCGTGGCGCTCCACCTCGACGCAGGCCTTGTCGTCGGTGAGCTGGTCCACCCGCCGGCGCAGCTCCCGCAGCTCCTCCTCGTAGAGGTCCCCCCAGGCGCGACTTGCCCTGGCCCTGGAGCTGCTCGAGCTCGGCCAGCAGGATCTTGTTCTGCTGCTCCAGGAAGCGCACCTTGTCGATGCAGTTGGCGAAGCAGTCATTCAGCTCCTGCAGCTGCAGCTTCTCGTGGTGCGCGTGTTCTTGAACTCGGTGTTGATGGCGGCGGCCAGCGAGCAAGCGCGCCGAGTCCTGCAGCAGACGCACGCCAGGCACCCTGCTCCGCAGGCCAGCGCGGAGGAGCGCGTGGCGGACGCGCCGCGGGACGAGGCCTAGAGGCTGCGGCTGGTGCCGGGGCGCAGCGCGCTGCCCAGGCTGTAGGTGCGGGGGGACGCGGCCGCGTAGCTCCGCGCGGAGCTCGGCGGCTCCCGGGCCGGCCGCCGCACATCCTGCGGTAGGAGGACGAGGACACCGACCCGGTGGCCGTGGCTGCGGAGGGCGGCGGTGGGCTGCGCGGCTGCGGCGGCGCGGCCCGGCTCAGGGAGGCCCGGCGAGCGAGGGCGCGGGGGTGCGGGCAGAGCTCTTGAGCTTATTCTTGATGAGCTGGTGTTGGAAGATCATTTGTGGGTCATGGAAATTTGTACCTATAGTTCAGTGCAAGAATTCTCACCTTGATGTGATAGTTCTAATTTCAGAAATATAACTATGGTAAGTTTTAGAAAAAAGTGATACATTTGGACATCAGCAAATATTTGTAGAAGTGGCATAGATGTTTCAAAATAGACAAATACATTTCATCGCTCTTTTACTAGACTGAGAGAGATAAACCATCATTCCTTACGATAATCCTGAACAGTTACATGTACAGTGCTTACATGAGATGACTCCAAAAGCAAAATAAATTTCTAAAGTAAGCAGCGTTCTCAGTACTTAAAAACTGGGGAAGGTAGTTAATCATTATATTATAATATTATTTCCCCTTACTAGAGTGGTCATAAGTCTCGCCTATTCCTTTATCCATACCTTCTAATCTAATTCTATCAACCAGATTCCATAAAGCCTACATAAGCCTGTTTGGAGAAAGAAGCTCCATTTACACTCACAGTGAACAATTGGACAAGTATAACATCCCTAAGTGCAATAGCTAGATTTCTTTTTTGAGTAAGAGTGTTTGTACTCGGGTGCCTGAGTGGCTCAGTCACTTAAGCCTCTGTCTTTGGCTCAGATGATGATCCCAGGGTCCTGGGATCAAGTTCTTCATTGGGCTCCCTGCTCCATGGGGAGCCTGCTGTTCTCTCTCCCTCTGCCTGGCATTCCTCCTGCTTGTGTTCTCTGTCTCTCTCTTTGTCTCTCAATTAAATAAATAAATAAATAAATAAATAAATAAATAAATAAATAACTTTTAAAAAGAGAGAGAGAGTGGTTTGTATTGGGGTGCCTCGGGGGCTCAGTCAGCTGAGCATCCAACTCTTTTTTTTTTTTTTTTTACTGGAGTTCAATTTGCCAACATATAGCATAACACCCAGTGAGCATCCAACTCTTAATTTCAGCTCAGGTCACGATCTTGGGGTCCTGATATCGAGCCCCAAGTCAAGCTAAGCACTCAGTGCCAAACCTGCTTGTCCTTCCTCTCTTCTCCCAAACCCAATCTCGCTCTCATGTGCTCTCTCTAAAACATAAATAAATAAATAAATAAATAAATAAATAAATAAATAAATAAAATCTTTAAAATAGTTGTTTGTATTGTTATCGATGGCCTTCAGTTTGGAAGCACATTTGATTCTGGGACAATCTAAGGATGAGGCAGAAAAGAAAGAAGATACTCAATGCTTGATCTATATTAATAATGTGCTCCCATGGACTTTTGTCTTGGGTGTTATTGGCAAGAAGGCTTTTCCAGAATTCCCCCCCACCCAATCTGAAGTTCCTGTTCTCTATACACTTAGTACTTACAAATGTTCAGTGTATCCCTCTAGGACAGATTGTTCGTAAGATGGACTAATCATTTGTGTCTACAGTAGAGTGAGTCCTTCATAATAGAGGTGGCATCTTTTTCAGTTTTATCTCCATCATCTTATTTAGTTCAGAGCTTGCTATTGAATGTGTATCCAGTAAATAATTCTATGAATGAATTAATTACATTATCTAAGCTTGAGGAACTGGAGTGAAGTAGGAAATGATCTATGAAGAGCAATAAAGCGGACCTTTATGTTTTAGTCTAGGAGGCCAAAACAAGGTAGGAAAAGCAGCATGAATTCTGGGACAGAATAAAAAATGTACCTGTAACTAGAGAACTTCTTATGCTATAACTCTCAGGAGCCCCAGAGTAGCAGGTGATGAATGTTTCAGTGGAATGTTTCCAGTTGCAATGATATTAACCACGTTAACTCTGAAGGTTGACATTAATAATGCAAATTTATCTCACATATCAAGGAGTGAGGAGATAGAGCTATTTTAGCATATTAAACTTAGCACAGAAATAGTTCACCAAGGGTCATATTTAAGCTCTGACACCTCAGTGTCTTGGTTTTTTACAAGTTTGTTACTTCATGGTGACAAGATGGCTATACCAATGTCAAGATGGCTATACCTCATCTTCATAGAATAGCTTCCATGGTCAGGAGGAAGTAGTTATCTTCAATATAATATATACTACTTATTGTCCTTTCCCAAAAGATATTTAACAGAATCCCCTTCACAGCTCATTGGCTAGAACAGAGTCACATGAGAATAATGAGGATAATCAAACCAGCCATGGGCAAAGGGATCTCCAGCCTGGAACTTTGGAGGTGTCCAGTTCCTCTGAAATACTTGACCCCCTCCCCCAAATTCATGACCAAAATCTAGGTTCCATAAGGAAGAAAATTGTTTGGAACTTCTGTATATAAGCAACCAACAGTAAATGAGAAATCTCAACATTAAGCTTTTGTCTCACTGAGCCTGATGAAGCATTACATTAACGCCAAACTTCAAAGGACTCATAAATTTGTTAAAGTGAGTAGAAAAGTTAATCAGCCATTCATTTGGACTGGATCTCTCTATCAGTTATATTTGGGCCATCACAAAAATGTCCAAAATATTCTTTCTTCTAAGCACACTGTGTTTTATGATCTGGCACCTGACTTATCAGCTAGTGTTCTAATTTCTAAATCCTGAACATGATTACATTTTTGGCTATGATCCACAGAATGTATTTTAAAATCTTGGCACTGACACTAGCCTCACTTGAGCCAAAATTTCTTTCATGATTCATATTGATGAATGAAGTCCCAATATAGGAAGTTTAGAGGAATTAAAACTATGTTCTTCCCAAGCAGAGGACAGGCATCATTCCTCCTCTAATCCAGCCTCCCAAGAGAAATAGCAAACTGGTCTTAATATAAAAAGTATACTGTTCATCATCAACATGTCTCCAACTCAAAAAGTGTTTACTGTGAGTGACTCAAGTGGAGTTGACCGTGAGTACCTTCAAAAGATGTTACATAAATTATGTGTAGTTTGGGAATGGAGATGTTACTTGGTAAATTATTTTAATAAACAGCTCATTTAAAGATAATATTTATCTATCATAATCCAGAAAATTCCATTTAATACAAAAAATGTAAGTAAATTAAACACAATTTTAACTGTTTTTTTGTCTGATGTAATAGGTCTTAAGAATTTCAAGTATGTAACTTCCTATAAGAAACTTACTAAAGTTCTCCTAGTTCAGCATCTTATGAAATAGAAATCCTCTAAATAAAATATAGCCTTACATTATCTGTCACATAATACAGGAAAAGGAACCCATATATGAAATGAAAACAATAAATGTAAGACTTACCTATGAATCACTAGAAAAAAATTGGTAAGATCCTCCTTCCCTCTCATTTCCCCTGAGGCACTTGTCCCCCTACCCCCACTGCAGACATATTAGTCAAATATGTACGTACTTAATATTATATCTCTTTTGTGTAGAATACAGGAATCCAGTGTAACTTGCTAGAGCTGCCTCATGATCGGTATGTGCCCTTATTCATATTCATTCCTTCATCTACCAGCCTTGATTTTTCCCCTCCTCTTTCTCCCCCTTTTAACATAATGGTCTTTCAAAGTGGATATTGTTAGCTTGAATCCTGGACCTGCCAATTGCTACCTTTTTGACCTTGGGTTATTTGATTAGCCTTTTCTTGTATTAGTTTCCTTGTCTGAGAATGACAGTAATACTATCTAATTTAGAGTTGTTTTGAAACTTAATATATGGATAGTGGATAACACCAAAAAATGTAGCTTAAAATAGCATCCCTAAAATTCATCAGATGCTTTTTATAGTAAATGGTGAGAAATCTTCTTTGTTGGCCTAATAATTCAATCTTAATAACCTATTTAAATAATCTTCTGAGCAAAGGGCACTTCAAACACTAAATTACAGATGCTTTTTCACCCAGTATAAAGGAGCTTGGATTACATGATTCCTGAGGTCTCTTTCAGCTCAGCATTCCAAGGTTTTCCATTACACCAAGCATTTGTTGCATGCTGCAAATAGAACTCCTCTTGGCCAGGTATGATGGAGAATATTAAATATATGGAAGTTACATGGTCCCTGTCTCTAAAAAAGTACATATTTGGGCAAACTAATCAAAAGTATAACAGGTCTATTTACTTTCTTTTTTTTTTAAAGATTTATTTATTTATTCATGATGGGGGGTGCAGAGACACAGGAGCGGGGAGAAGCAGGCGCCACGCCAGGAGCCCGATGCGGGACTTGATCCCGGGACTCCAGGATCGCGCCCTGGGCCAAAGGCAGGCACTAAACCACTGAGCCACCCAGGGATCCCGTCTATTTACTTTCAACTTTTATTTGTGCTGCTTTCTGAAAATCCAATACAATCTTTTTTGACAGATCATGTCACTGCAACATCTGTTAGTTCTGCTAGTTCTCTCTCAGCACTCCTTAACTTTAAAAATTGTCCTCTCTTTTTTTTTTTCAAATTTTGAAGACTTATTACTTTTAGCAATTGCTGTAAATTGCAAATATAAGCCAGAAAATGTTAAAAGATGATGTCTATTTTTTCCCCTGCTAATCAACCTGCATAGTAAATGCATTGACAAACATGCCATCTGATAAATTCACATCTACTCTCTGGAGTTCAATCTTAGTGTCTGTGGCTCCTGCAAAGAGAAGGAATGTATATTCATCAGTTTATGGTTGAAAATCTCAGCAAAAGTACATGACTAATGGTTCTTGATGGCAACCATCTCCTGGAATAAGATGATGGATGTGTTAGCCATTTTATAACCCTGACCACCCCAAAAATGAAAACAGTGACCTATGCAGAGAGAATCCCCAGCCATGAGAAACAGAAACAAGAATGGTCAGTGCTACAAAGGGCTTGTGTTACTCATCTTCACTGTGAACCTACGCAGCTACTCAGATTTCCCATCATGAGTGCTGAGGAACAAAGTAAAGTGATTGTACTAAACTTTCTCTCTCCAAAGTCTCCTACAACCATCTGTAAAATGGTTGTCTTTTACAAATTAGTACTTTAAAAATATCTAGTTTAAAATAGAATGAAATAAAACTCTGTAACACTTCATGCTGAGGTAGATGTGATGCTCTGAGAGTGTGGGGAAAACCATCTGGAGAATCAGGGTCTAGCTCTTCGCTCACCACCTGCCTGTACAAATTGTCACAAATGTCTTAGAGATGTGTTTCCTCATCAGGACAATGGATAATTATACAGACCAACAATTCATCTGAGGTCCAAGGACCACTGCCCCCCACCCCTCCACCCCCACCCCCGGGCATCTGAATAGATTTGACAGAGTCTGTGAACTTGGGCAGAAAAATAGTACATTTTTTATTCTCACTCATACCTCACTAAAATTTAACATTTCCTTCAATTATGGTTGTAAGCAACAAATGTATATTAGTAGTAATACTACCTCTCACTTTGTTACCTATAGAAGTTAAGGTTATTTTTACATCATAATATAATGGTTGTAGGAGTTGAGCCATGGGCTTCTTCAGACTGCCAAAGCATACAAGAAGTAAAGAGTCCCTGCACTAACAAAATTCTAAAAGTCTTTTAATTTCAAAAAGTCAATGACTGTAGTTATAAAATATTTACTCTAAATTCACTAAGTAGAAATTATATTTGACTAAAAAAGAACTGTACAATCAATAAAACCTATTTCTTAATCTGACCATATAAAATAAAAAGGCAATTCTCTTTCATGACTGAATGACACATCCCTTAAAAACTTTGTCAGACCATGCCATATGAATTTTTGAAGGTTTTGTTGAATGTGATTAGGATGATATAATTAAGTTCCTATCTCTTGACTATAATTAGTTTCAAACATTAGCTAATGAATAAATTCAGCCTTTGTCCAGATTTTGTCTTCATTTGAATTTCTTGTTCTAAGCACATAGGGAACAATCCAGAACTTTAGAATGTGATTTAGTGGATAAATTACTACAGAATGAATTACCTCATACTTTTCAAATGATGAAATAGGTAACAGAAAGAATTACCGTCAAAACTAATAGAATATAAAAATCCTGACTTTGGTCCATTTCTATCATCATCACAGCAACTATTAGGTCTGTACTCTTTATATCTCTCTGAAAAACAATAATCTATCTTCACAGCTTCAGGGAATGGAAGAGCACATTCAACAGGTTTTGATGTATAGGAAAGGGCATGTTTTCTAAGAATGTTTTATTACGATCACGGTTGTCACCGTACATGTGATTAATTGGCTTTTTGTCACCAACAAGCCTTTTAACTCTGAGACAGTGACAAAGATGAATAATGAAAAGATTTCATCATTCTGTGAAACTACAACTTCAAAGAATGCAAATCTTATGATGAAAGAAGGAAGTTGGCTGAATTATGGGCAAACTGCAATTTGACCATATTGTTTTTCATAATAACTACTCTTAATGTGTCAGCCATATTTCTTTCCTTGCACCAAAATCATATTTCTTTGAAGTGACAGTAAATTATTTTTTCCTGTCTTTATTCACTTCAGTCAGGTGGTGCTGAATGATTAAAATGAAAACCTACAAGTTTCAACACATACATTTTCTTTTTTTTAGTACCTTCAGTTATCATTGACATCAATTCATTTTGGTCACAAACATCTTGCTCTTGTCTATTCATTTCTAGCACATTTGGTGTAGTTTATTTTCAGTAAACTGATGTAGCAAACTACTTTCAGATTCAAGTATTTTTTAAAAAGACCAACAGATGCTTTAAAAAAATCACTACACTTGTGATTTGCATTTGATTAACAGTAAAAGATTCTCGTTATTTAATAAAATATCCCAGGTCATACTCTGTAGGTTTGAAAGAGAGGATTTTACTACGTGATTTCACCCATGTTAAGAATCCTTTAATATATCTTCAACATTTTTAGTATATATTTTGGATTTGAAGTTTAAGTCTAATTGTATAAAGTTTTTATGTATTTAATATCTTAATATTTGTGTGATTTTTTAATCTCAAAAGCCTAACGTCAAAGAAATAACCAATCAACTCCTAGAATTAAATAAATGAAAAATAGTTATTTTTTTCTTTTAACTCATTAAACTATCTACAGTAGCTTTCAATGAAAAAAAAATATCCTAAGAGACTGAGATGTCATTATCCTTGAAATCCAGAAATCCATTAACTCAAGGCTTTTAAAATATTTTCCTATCTCCCCTTTGCAAAGTTTCTCATTTGTTTAATATGGGTAAAAGAGTATCATAAGAGGATGAGTCAGAAGAAGTGCATAGTTTGGAGTGATTAAATTGAACCATTATTTTATTTTTTAAAGAAAGTGGGCATGGACTATTTCAGTTTATAGGCTGTTGGTCTCCTAAGTTAAGAAAAATAGGTAAAATTATTTTTAAAAATTGGCACAGGGAGCCCGGCAAGATGGTGGAAGAGTAGGGTCCCCAAGTCACCTGTCTCCACCATATTGCCTAAATAACCTTCACATCATCATGAAAACCTATGAATTTGGCCTGAGATTTAAAGAGAGAACAGCCGGAATGCTACAGTCAGAAGAGTTCACACTTGTATCAAGGTAGGAGGACGGGGAAAAAAGAAATAAAGAAACAAAAAGCATCCAAGGGGAAGGGGCCCCATGAGGAGCCGGGCTAAGGCTGCAGCGAGTGCCCCCAGGACAAGAAAGCCCCAGGAAAGCCCCGCCTGGAGAAGCAGGGGCTTCACCAATCTTCCGGACAGAAAGGCACTCTCAGGGAGTTGGAGCAGGACCCCAGGAGGGGCGAGGATGCCATCAGGCTCCCAGGGGCACTAACAAACACCTGCCCCCCGGTGAGAGCACCCACACCCCGTGGCCGAGCTCCCTAAAGGGCTGCAGCGCCCGACCGCTAGACCCGGGAGCAGCTCCAGCGCCTCCTGCGGCGGCTCTGAGCGGAGGGCGCTGCGCAGCCAGGGGCGCATTTCCAGCAGCACAGGCCCCGGGAGCCCAGGGCGCCAGGGACACAGCCCAGAATCTGGCTTCCCCCCGGGACAGGCAGAGGCCAGGAGGGCCCAGGACAGCAAGGACACTCCTGCCACCAGGTGGCCCCGAGCTGAGCAGATCAGTGGCCCCGCTCCTGGAGCATCCAGGCCCCTGCAGACAGAGAGCTCCGGAGTTACTGCGGGAGCTGACTCCAAGGCTCCAGAGCTGGCCGCTGCCACTGTGGTTGTTCCTCCAGGGGCCTCTCGGGGTAAACAACCCCCACTGAGCCTCACAGTGGCCTCACCACATAAAAAGGTTAAACAAATGTTACTGAGCCCTGCACCAGGCCGGGGGCTGAGCAGCTCCCCCAAGCGCTGACACCTGAGAATCAGCACAGCAGGCCCCTCTCCCAGAAGAACAGCTAGACCGAGAGGGGAAAAACAAATTATTGACCAAGCAGCACTGGAAGGTTTCAGGGGAAATCGAGGAATCTACAGTATACAGAATCAGATGATACTCCCCCTTGTTTTTTGTCTTTTGATTTCTGTTTGCTTCCCCCCCCCCCTTTTTTCTTTTTTTCTCTTCTCGGCTTTGTTTTGCTTTTTTTCGCCTTTTTTTTTTCTTTTTCTTTTCTTGATTCTCTTCTCTCTTTTTCTCCTTTTCCCAATACAACTTGTTTTTGGCGACTCTGCACTGAGAAAAATGATAAGAAGGAAAACCTCACCTCAAAAGAAAGAATCAGAAACAGCCCTCTGTCCCACAGAATTACAAAATTTGGATTACAATTCAATGTCAGAAAGCCAATTCAGACGCACTATTATAAAGTTACTGGTGGCTCTAGAAAAAAGCATAAAGGACTCAAGAGACTTCATAACTGCAGAATTTAGATCTAATCAGGCAGAAATTAAAAATCAATTAAATGAGATGCAATCCAAACTAGAGGTCCTAATGATGAGGGTTAACGAGGTAGAAGAAGGAATGAGTGACAAAGAAGAAAAGGTGATGGCAAAGAGGGAAACTGAGGAAAAAAGAGACAAACAATTAAAAGATCATGAGGATAGATTAAGGGAAATAAGTGACAGCATGAGGAAGAAAAATCTACATGTAATTGGGGTTCCTGAGGGTGCCGAAAAGGCCAGAGGGCCAGAATATGTGTCTGAACAAACCACAGATGCAAACTTTCCTAATCTGAGAAGTAAAACAGGCATTCAGATCCCGGAAATAGAGGGATCCCCTCTAAATATCAATAAAAACCGTTCAACGCCTCGACATTTAATAGTTAAGCTTGCAAATTCCAAAGATAAAGAGAAGATCCTTAAAGCAGCAAGAGATAAGAAATCTCTAACTTTTATGGAGAGAAATATTAGACTAACAGCAGACCTCTCCACAGAGACATGGCAGGCCAGAAAGGGCTGTCAGGATACATTCAGAGTCCTAAATGAGAAGAATATGCAGCCAAGAATACATTATCCAGAAAGGCTCTCATTCAGAATAAAAGGAGAGATAGAGACCTTCCAAGACACACAGGACCTGATAGAATATGTGAACACTAAAGCAGCTCTGCAAGAAATTTTAAGGGG
This sequence comes from Chrysocyon brachyurus, assembly GCA_028533335.1. Classification (NCBI taxonomy): domain Eukaryota; kingdom Metazoa; phylum Chordata; class Mammalia; order Carnivora; family Canidae; genus Chrysocyon; species Chrysocyon brachyurus. The sequence goes on from CM052490.1 coordinate 41,777, forward strand.
GACACTTACAATTCCTGTTTATTTTTAATTTTTTTAATTTTTTAAAATATTTTATTTATTTATTCATAGAGACACAGCTAGAGAGAGAGACAGAGACACAGGCAGAGGGAGAAGCAGGCTCCATGCAGGGAGCCCGATGTGGGACTCGATCCCGGGGTCTCCAGGATCACACCCTGGGCTGCAGGCAGCGCTAAACCGCTGCGCCACTGGGGCTGCCCACAATTCCTGTTTAAGAAGTCCAATGTAACAAGCCACAAAAATAGGGACTGAATACATATCATGATGACACTAAACTCATATCTTTCAATAGTAACTCTGAACATGAATGGTCTTAATTCATCAAAAGGAGCAGGGTTTCAGACTGGATAAAAAAGCAGGACCCATCTATTTGCTGTCTACAAGAGACTCATTTTAGACATAAGAACACCTACAACCTGAAAATAAAAGGTTGGATAACCATTTACCATTCAAATGGCCTCAAGAGAAGCAGGGGTAGCCATCCTTATATCAGATAAACTAAAGTTTATCCCAAAGACTGTAGTGAGAGATGAAGAGGGACACTATATCATACTTAAACGATCTATCCAAGAAGAGGACTTAACAATCATCTATGTATATAACCCGAATGTGGGAGCTGCCAAATATATCAATCAATTAATAACCAAAGTTAAGACATACTTAGATAATCATACACTTACACTTGGTGACCTCAATCTAGCGCTTTCTACAATCGATAGGCTTTCTAAGCACAACATCCCCAGATAAATAAGATATTTAAATGATACACTGAACCAGATGGATTTCACAGAAATCTACAGAACTTTACAGCCAAACTCAACTAAATACACATTCTTCTCAAGTACACATGGAACTTTCTCCAGAATAGACCACATACTGGGTCACAAATCAGGTCTTATCAAATACCAAAAGATTGGGATCGTCCACTGCATATTTTCAGACCATAATGCCTTGAAATTAGAACTAAACCACAACAAGAAGTTTGGAAGGACTTCAAACACGTGGAGGTTAAGGACCATCTTGTTAAACGATGAAAGGGTCAACCAGGAAATTAAGGAAGAATTTAAAAATTCATGGAAACTAATGAGAATGAAGATACAACCATTCAAACTCTTTGGTATACAGCAAAAACAGTCCTGAAGGGGAAATACATCACGATACAAGCATCCATCCAAAAATTGGAAAGAAATCAAATACAAAAGCTAACCTTAACCTAAAGGAGCTAGAGAAAAAACAGCACAGAGATCCTACACCCAGCAGAAGAAGAGAGTTAATAAAGATTCGAGCAGAACTCAATGAAATCGAGACCAGAAGAACTGTGGAATAGATCAACAAAACCAGGAGTTGGTTCTTTGAAAGAATTAATAAGATAGATAAACCATTAGCCAGCCTTGTTAAAAAGAAGAGAGAGAAGACTCAAATTATGAAAATCATGAATGAGAAAGGAGAGATCACTACCAACACCAAGGAAATACAAATGATTTTTAAAACATATTATCAACAGCTATACACCAATAAATTAGGCAATCTAGAAGAAATGGATGCATTTCTGGAAATCCACAAACTACCAAAACTGAACAGGAAGAAATAGAATACCTGAACAGGCCAATAACCAGGAAGGAAATTGAGGCAGTCATCAAAAACCTCCCAAGACACAAAAGTCCAGGGCCAGATGGCTTCACTGGGGAATTCTATAAAACGTTTAAAGAAGAAACCATACCTATTCTACTAATGCTGTTTGGAAAGACAGAAAGAGATGGAGTACTTCCAAACTCGTTCTATGAGGCCAGCATCACCTTCATTCGAAAACCAGACAAAGACCCCAACAAAAAGGGGAATTATAGACCAATATCCCTGATGAACATGGATGCAAAAATTCCCAACAAGATACTAGCCAATAGGTTACAACAATACATTAAGAAAATTATTCACCATGACCATGTACGATTTATCCCCGGAACACAAGGCTGGATCAACACTCGTAAAACAATCAATGTGATTCATCATATCAGCAAGTGAAAAACCAAGAACCATAGGATCCCCTCATTAAATGCAGAGAAAGTATTTGACAAAATACAGCATCCATTCCTGATCAAAACTCTTCAGAGTGTAGTAATAGAGGGAACATTTCTGAACATCTTAAAAGCCATGTATAACAAACCCACAGCAAATATCATTCTCAATGGGGAAGCACTGGGAGCCTTTCCCCTAAGATCAGGAACAAGACAGGGATGTCCACTCTCACCACTGCTATTCAACATAGTGTTGGAAGCCCTAGCCTCTGCAATCAGACAACAAAAAGACATTAAAGGCATTCGGATTGGCAATGAAGAAGTCAAACTCTCCCTCTTCGCCAATGACATGATACTCTACATAGAAAACCCAAAAGCCTCCACCCCAAGATTGCAAGAACTCATACAGCAATTTCGCAGTGTGGCAGGATACAAAATCAACACCCAGAAGGCAGTGGCTTCTATACACTAACAATGAGACTGAAGAAAGAGAAATTAAGGAGTCCATCCCATTTACAATTGCACCCAAAAGCATCAGATATCTAAGAATAAACCTAACCAAAGAGATAAAGGATCTATACCCTAAAAAGTATAGAACACTTCTGAAAGAAATTGAGGAAGACACAAAGAGATGGAAAAATATTCCATGCTCATGGATTGGCAGAATTAATATTGTGAAAATGTCAATGTTACCCAGGGCAATTTAAACATTTAATGCAATCCCTATCAAAATACCATGGACTCTCTTCAGAGAGTTAGAACAAATTATTTTAAGATTTGTGTGGAATCAGAAAAGACCCCGAATAGCCAGGGGAATTTAAAAAAAAAAAAAACCATATCTGGGGGCATCACAATGCCAGATTTCAGGTTGTACTACAAAGCTGTGGTCATCAAGACAGTGTGGCAATTGCACAAAAACAGACACATAGATCAATGGAACAGAATAGAGAACCCAGAAGTGGACCCTGAACTTTATGGTCAACTAATGTTCGATAAAGGAGGAAAGACTATCCACTGGAAGAAAGACAGTCTCTTCAATAAATGGTACTGGAAAATTGGACATCCACATGCAGAAGAATGAAACTAGACCACTCTCTTGCACCGTCCAGAAAGATAAACTCAAAATGGATGAAAGATGTAAATGTGAGACAAGATTCCATCAGAATCCTAGAGGAGAACACAGGCAACACCCTTTTTGAACTTGGCCACAGTAACTTCTTGCAAGGTACATCCATGAAGGCAAAGGAAACAGAAACAAAAAAGGAACTACTGGGACTTCATCAAGATTAGAAGCTTTTGTACAGCAAAGGATACAGTCAACAAAACTAAAAGACAACCTACAGAATGGGAGAAGACATTTGCAAATGACATATCAGATAAAGGGCTAGTTTCCAAGATCTATAAAGAACTTCATAAACTCAACACCAAAGAAACAATCCAATCATGAAATGGGCAAAAGACATGAAGAGAAATCTCACAGAGGAAGACATAGACATGGCCAACACGCACATGAGAAAATGCTCTGCATCACTTGCCATCAGGGAAATACAAATCCAAACCACCATGAGATACCACCTCACACCAGTGAGAATGGGGAAAATTAACAAGGCAGGAAACCACAAATGTTGGAGAGGATGCAGAGAGAAGGGAACTCTCTTGCATTGTTGGTGGGAATGTGAACTGGTGCAGCCACTCTGGAAAACTATGTGGAAGTTCCTCAAAAAGTTAAAAATAGACCTGCCCTATGACCCAGCAATTGCACTGTTGGGGATTTACCCCAAAGATGCAGATGCAGGGAAACGCCACGACACCTGCACCCCCATGTTTCTAGCAGCAATGTCCCAATGGCCAACTGTGGAAGGAGCCTCGGTGTCCATTGAAAGATGAATGGATACAGAAGATGTGGTTTATGTATACAATGGAATATTACTCAGCCATTAGAAACAACAAATACCCACCATTTGCTTCAACGTGGATGGAACTGGAGGATATTATGCTGAGTGAAATAAGTCAATCACAGAAGGACAAACATTATATGGTCTCATTCATTTGGGGAATATAAATAATAGTGAAAGGGAATAGAAAGGAAGGGAGAAGAAATGGGTAGGAAATATCAGAAAGAGAGACAGAACATAAAAACTCCTAACTCTGGGAAATGAACTAGGGGTGGTGGAAGGGGAGGAGGGTGGGGGGTGGGGGTGAATAGGTGATGGGCACTGAGGGGGGCACTTGACGGGATGAGCACTGGGTGTTATTCTGTATGTTGGCAAATTTAACACCAATAACAATAAATTTATTATTAAAAAATTAAATAAGTAAAGAAAATTCATCTACCAACTTTACAAATCTTTGTTTTCAAAGATAAAGTTACCGGATGTACCTAAACAGCTCCTAACTGCATTAAAATGAGCATTGTTTTCAAGTCATCTGATTTCAAATTCAATCTTCCTCTGCATGTGAAGACAGCATGACATAAAGTGAACAAAGTCTCTGTAAGAATTTCAAATGCATTCATTTACCCTGGGGGTTTAAGTATTGTCATTTTCTATGACTGAGCAGAGCATTTGGTACCTAGGAATGCAAACATGAGGCATTCTCTTAATCTGAGTTAACCTGTTAATCTGAAGATTTTGCATGTGTTTCTGATGTCTTGATGCTTTACAAATTGACAAAAATAAAATTAATACAGTGGCTCTTTCAGAGAAGGATATCCCTTCCCACATACACACATACTCAATTGTAACCATTTTTAAAAAGAAAACTGTATTGTATTTCTGTTCTTAAATTTTTGGAGATATAACTAATAAAACAAAATATATCCAGTATACAGACTACATTATGTACAACATACACTTATTGAAAAAAAAAACTCAAAGAGTTATATTAATGGTATAAAGATCAGAGAATTAGAGACAAAATGGCTTGATTTCCTTCAGCTTCTCTTTATATAACACGTTTTAAGTTTTTACCATCTTAGTTGCTCTTCTATAATGGATCAGTGGCCAACGATAGCTCTAAAATAGAGCCAAACAAGATAGACCCATAGAAACCTGACTTTGTAAATTTTTATAATTTCTTTTAGTAGTCTCTGTATCCAGCTTGGAGCCCAGAGCAGGGCTTGAACTCCTGACCCTGAGATCAAGAATTGAGCTGAGATCAAGAGCCTGAGGCTTAACTGACTCAGCCACCTGGGTACCCCAAGAAACATGAGTTTGTATATAAAGGAGATGTAGGTCGTTAAAAATAATGGCAAACTTTACCAGTTTGCTTAATTTCTTAAAAAGCAATAACATTATTGATCTTCCCCGTCAACTGAAAACATTTTAACTATGAAATATTGACACTATCCAGATTCAGATAAACAATTCTTCTTAGGGAATGGCAATACTATGTTTTAGATAACGGTTGTAATAAAATTTGGTCAGTCAAAAATGCAGGTTAGTACCCTACTATGTTAGAGAATTGAGAACAACTACTAAAATAACCTCTAAGGGAAAAAAAAAACCTATTATATTTCATCATTATGAAAAATATTTCTGACAGTGTAATAAGATGTTTATTTTTTAAAGATGTTTAACATAAAAATATGATACTATTAATCGGATGGCTAGTGTATGAGGCTAACAAGTTTCCCTTCTTTAATGAAGCCATGGTATATATTCAAAGCTTATTGCCTTATAAAAAGAAGCAGAGTATCCATTTATGTTTCATCGACCCTTGACTCTCAGTCCTTCTACTGTCAAACATGTGTTCTCGTGGAACCTGGGTGTCATTCAGCAGTAGGAAAGCAGTGATGAGCTACTGTATTAGTCACTGAGCCCCTATGGTGTGTCAGGGCTATTTCTAGTAACTGGAGGTTCCATAGCAGATGATCCCTGGCCTCATAGAACTTAAGTTTCCTTTGGAATAAATGCATTTGCTGTAAAGAAAAGCAAAGCAGCATAACACTCAGGCAAATACTCATGCTGGTGTTACAATTTCATACATGGTAGAAAGGAGAACCTCTGATGCCAGATATTTAAGCAATAAGCAGAATGAAGTGAGAAGGTACAGATAACAGGGTGAAGAGTGTTCTTGGATTTCCCCCCAAAAAACAGTAAGTATGAAGCAAGTACTTTATTACGAGGAAGTGAATTAATCAAAAGTCCTGTAACACCTCCTAGAACCCACAGAGAGGTCAGCAGGCAGTGGCTAGGCCACAAGAGCAATCTGTACTAATTGTTTTTAGCAATCTGGCTTCTAAATAGGAAAAAAATGAAGCTAGAGAACATATTACACATTGTGAATTCAGCTTCAGGATCATTAGCAGCTATGCAGTTCATATATAATGGGGCTGGGTTATGAGACTATGATAAAAGAAAACACAAGATATTGTGGTTTAATTTATATTTTTGCTCATTATAACTCTGCAGAAGAATTAAACAGGTGAAAGGTTTGCATTACTTGGGGAGAGAGAATAATTTAGATTATTAAAGTATACAAATTAACCTACCTATAAAAAGTGATGATGAGAGATACGAGTAAAAAATAAAGTAGCGAATTTTTCAGATGATTTTTATAAGTTGATCCTTTGAGAATATTGTTTTCTGATTCCACAATTGGTCATTCCATTTGGTTGAACCTAACATATTACATTCATGTGCAACATTGTCTGATAAGGCAATGGTTCTTCTTTTAGACAATATTTGGAGCCAGATTTTTCTGTGTTGTTCCTATGAGCCTTTATCGCTCTATGTGGTTGGTTGGAAGTAGCACAAATCTAAGGCTTTGTATGAAGTGAGTAGAATGCTGAATTTGTCAGACTATTTAAGGACAGAAAGTACTGGCGAAGAAGCTCTAGACTAACATCCTTTCTCCACTCTCTTCCTGCATGTCAACCAGCTCTGTGCAACTCAGACTAACATCTTGAACTCATTCATTAACGTCTACTGTATGGTGGTCTATAAGTTAAATCAAGCAGATGTATTTTTTGATAATTAATTTGTAAAGAACTACATATCCTATTCACAAATATTCTAATAATATAGAAAGAAAACTATGATATTTCCAGACAGCAAAGTAAAAACTGACCATTTTTTGAAAATTTTACCAATTTAAATGTCATAAAGATACAAATCCATCAAAGCCAAATTATCTGCCTCAAAGGTAATACATTAAACAATAAATATTATTATTTAAGCATCCTTCTTTGCACAATCAGAAAAATACACATTGTGGCCCTCTCTTAGGTATTTCTCCTAGCATTGCCACTTTGATATTTAAATATAAAAAGCATTTTTCTCTAAGTTGTTCTTCAGATCTGTCACTTTCTGTATTAGATTTGAAGTTGTTTGATGAAGCACAAGAACGGTGTTCTGACCAACCAATGCAGCAAGCTCCTTCTCCGTGATCAACTTTAATCCACTATCACCCTCTCCAGTCAAATGAGTGTTAGAGTCTAAAGACAAATGAGTGCAAATTGCTATCAAGCTCTCTCTCCTGAGGGGTCAGGTGGGTGATGGAGTACAGATTGTGGGTCAAGGGCAGAGAACAGGAAGTGAGAGCTCCTAAAATTAGCCTGACTCACAGGAATCTATAGACTCTTGGGGAGAAGGTCAGTCAGTATTCAATATCGACTCACTATATGGGAGCTTGATTTCATAAAAGAGGCCAGGACAGTAAGAGATACAGGAATATGGTGATTTCCTCCACAGCTCAGGCAACCAGTGGCTTTCCTGATGCTTTGAGGCTAAGCCCGTGTGAGACTTTTCCATCCCATGTGATATTATCGCCAATAAAGAGATACCATCAAATAGACTGGGGCTCAGTGAATAAACACAGAGAAAGCACCACATATCTAAAGGGCTCAAGTAGCCAGAGAGAGAAAAATTAGTTTCATGTTGAATGGAATAAATAAGGGAAGAGACAGTCTACTTAAATTTAACACACACACACACACACACACACACACACACAAACACACACAAGTATTTGAGTACACACATAAAAAAGGTACAATAATACTTTCAAGATGGAAAAACATGATTTCCCAGGCAAGTAATCCCGTGGGTGAATTATAGAGAGAATTGCCACTGTGGAGCATCAAATTAATGGTCTAGAGAATCAAGTGCAAGGAATGTATCAAAATACAGACCAAAGATATAAAAAGATCGAAATTATGAGTGAAATCAGAAGCTTAAGAGTCTCATATCCTCGCTTGGTAGATAAATGAATCACTTATAGTTAGGAATAAAGTTTGACCAAATGCTCACAATTGCCCATTACTCAGCCACTGAACTTTGGCTTGACCAAACATTAGCCACGCTTTTCTTTTTCCCCAGACACCTAAACTCTGGCTTTTCCACATGCTTGAGCAAGAACTAAAGCGCTAAGATACACAAAATCTTTCCTTACTTGATTTACTGAGACTCTGCTGAGCAGGGAAACATTATTCCCTGTTAAAGTGCCCAAATTCTGCTGCCTGCTTACACAACACCTTTGGCCTCCTCATCCACAAAGGTATTGCTGGCCTGCTTACTCCTTCCTGTAAAAGAAAGACTTTTCTGCAGAGTCAAAGTTTAACTTCTTCCTTGTCAATTTGGATGCCTTTTATTTCTTGTTGTCTCATTACTGAGGCTAGGACTTCTGATCCTATGTCAAACAACAGTGGTGAGGGTGGACACCCCGTCATGTTCCTGACCTTAGGGAAAAGGCTCTCAGGTTTTCCCCATTGAGAATGATATTATCTAGGGTCTTTCATATATGGGCTTTATGATGTTAAGGCATGTTCCTTCTACCCTACATTCTTGAGGGTTTTTATCAAGAAAGGATGATATATTTTGTCAAATGCTTTTTTTTCTGCATCTTTTGAGAAGATCATATGATTCTTACTCTTCATTTATTAACGTGGTATATCACATTGCTTGATATTTGAATATTAAAACACACCTGTATCCCAGGAATGAATCCCATTTAGTCCTGGCGAATAATCCTTTTAATGTATTGTTGGATTCTATTATGAAGTATTTTGTTGAGAATTTTCATGTCGATGTTCATCAGAGATATTGGTCTATAATTCTCCTTTTTGGTGCGGTCTTTGTTCCTTATAGTCAAGAGTCTCTTAGGTTTGACTCCCTCTTTGTGTTATCTTATTTTATTTTTCCTTCCCTTCCCCTATAGTCATCTGTTTTTTTCTTTTGTTTCTTAAATTCCACATATGAATTAAATCATATGTGAAATTGTGGTACTTATCTTTCTCTGACTGACTTATTTTGCTCGCCATAATAACCTCTAGTTCCATCCATGTCATTACAAATGGAAAGATTTCATTCTTTTTGATTCCATTATAGATAGATTAGATAGATAGGAATCTCACATCTTTTTTATCCATTCATCTGTTGATGGACATCTGGGCTCTCTCCATAGTTTGGTTATTGTGGACATTGCTGCTATAAATATTGGGGTGCATGAACCCCTTCAAATTACTATTTTTGTATCGTTTGGATAAATATCTAATAGTGCAATTGTTGGGTCTCAGGGTAGTTTTATTTTTATAAATAAACTATGAGGAACCTTCATATTGTTTTCCACAGTGGCTGGTATTATTTATTTAAATTTTTGGAAGAATTCCCCAAGGGAGACATTCAGCCATAGATTCTCATTTGTTGGGAGATTTTTTATTATTTATGCAATTTCTTTTCCAGTTATGAGTCTGTTCATATCTTCTATTCCTTCCTGCACCAAAGACCATAAGATACCTAGGAATAAACCTATCCAAACAGGTGTGCTATGAAAACTATAGGGCACTTATGAAAGAAATTTAGAAAGAGATGAAGAAATAGAATAACATTCTGTACTTATGGATTGGAAGAACAAATATTGTTAAAATGTATATCCTACTCAAATCATCTACACATTCGATGTAATCTCCATCAAAATAACGTCAGCATTTTTCACGGAGCTGGAACAAACAATCCTAACATTTGTATGGAAGCAGAAAAGACCCTGAATAGCCAAAGCAATGTTGAAAAAGAAGACCAAAGCTGGAGGCATCATAATTCCAGAATTCAAGCTGTATTAAAAAAGCTTCAATCATTAAGACAATATGGTACTGGTACAAAAATAGACACATGGATCAATGGAACAGAATAGAGAACCCAGAAATGGACCCTCAATTCTATGGTCACTAATCTTTAACAAAGTGGGAAAGAATATCCAATTGAAAAAAAAAAGACAGTCTTTTCAACAAATGGTGTTGGGAAAATTGGGCTGCAACATGCAAAAGAATGAAACTGGAACATTTTCTTACAGCATACATAAAAATAAACTCAAAATGGATGAAAGACCTAAATGTCAGATAGGAAACCATCAGAATCCTAGAGTAGAACACAGGCAGCAGCCTCTGTGACCTGTGCCGAAGCAACTTCTTGCAAGCATGTCTCTAAAGGCAAGGGAAACAAAAGATGGATGGAGAGATGAGGAAATTGAGATTTCATCAAGATAAAAAGCTTCTGCACAGCAAAGGGAACAATCAACAAAATTAAAAGGCACCTTATGGCATGGGAGAAGGTATTTGCAAATGACACATCAGATTAAAGGGCTAGTATCCAAGATCGATAAAGAACTTATCAAACTCAATACCCAAAACACAAAAAATCCAGTTAAGAAATGGGCCAAACACATGAACAGCCATTTCTCCACAGAAGACATACAAATGGCCAACAGACACATGAAAAAAATCTCAACATCACTAATCATTAAGGAAATAAAATCAAAACTGCACTGAGATTCCACCTCGCACCTGTCAGATGGCTAAAATTAACAACTCAGGATACAATAGATGTTGGCAAGGATTCAGAGAAAAGGGAATCCTTATACACTGTTGGTGGAATGCAACCACATGCAGCCATTTTGGCAAAGAGTATGGAGGTTCCTCAAAAGGTTAAAGATAGAACTACACTATGACCTAGCAATTGCACTACTAAATATTTACCCAAAGGATACAAAAATAATGTTTCAAAGGGGCACCTGCACCCCTACATTTATAACAGCAAACCATGGAAAGAGCCCAGATGTCCATCAACAGAAGAATGGATAAGGAAGAATGGATGAGCCCAGATGTCCATCAACAGATTAATGGATGCATGGAGCCTGCTTCTCCAAGGACTATTTCCTTCTGATATCTCGACAAACTGCAAAATACTTTGTAGAGCATTGGTCTTATATTTAACTATAACTACAATCTATTCCATCCTCTGTAAACACAATCTTTATGTGTATGCATGAATGTGCAGGGGTGTGTATGTGTATTTTTCCCCTATCTTCAGATGGTATTATCAAATTAGATTATAAAATCACTTAAGAAATGTGTATTGTGATTAGCTTAGGAATAGTAAGTGCTTATATAAATTATATATTACTAAATAAAAAAATAGAAATAAAAAAAAAACTTCTAGTGAACTTAATGTTTTAAAAAGACCATTTCTTCAATAAGTGGTACTGGGAAAACTATAGAACTACATGCACAAGAATGAAACTGGATCACTTTTTAACATCATATACAAAAAATGAACTCAAAATGGATTAAAGATATGAAACCTGAAAATCTTAGAAGACAACATTGGTAGTAATTTCTCTGACATTATCCATAGCAACACTCTCTAGATATGTCTTCTAAGACATGGAAAACAGAGGCAAAAATAATCTATTGAGACTACATCAAAATAAAACACTCTTGCACAGTGAAGGAAACCATCAACAAAAAGGTGACCTACTGAATAGGAGAAGATAATTGCAAATGACCTATCTAATAGAGGGCTAATATCCAAAATACACAAAGAACTTATGCAACTCAACATCAGAAAAAAAAAACAGTCTGATTTTTAAAAAATGGGCAAAGGACATGAATTGACATATTTTCCAAATAAGACATACAGATGGCCCATAAATATACAAGAAATGCTCAACATCACTCATCATCAAGGAAATGCAAATCAAAACCACAATGAGATGTCACCTCATACCTGTCAGTACAGCTAAAATAAGGCAAGAAACAACAAGTGTTAGCGAGGATGTAGACAAAAAGAACTCTTGTACACTATTGGCAAGAATGTAAATTGCTAACATCACTGTGGAAACCAGTATGGACATTCCTAAAAAAAATAAAAATAAAAGTACCACATGATCCAATAATTTCACAAAGGTATTTACCCAAAGTATACAAAACATTAGTTCAGGACCCTGGGTGGCTCAGAGGTTAAGTGTCTGCCTTTAGCCCAGGGTATGATCCCGGAGACCCGGTATCAAGTCCTGCATTGGGCTCCCTCATGGAGCCTGCTTCTCCCTCTGCCTCTGCCTGCGTCTCTGCCTCTCTCTCTCTGTGTGTCTCTCATGAATAAATAAATAAAATCTTTAATTTTTTTCATTTTTATTTATTTATGATAGTCACAGAGAGAGAGAGAGAGAGAGACAGGCAGAGACACAGGCAGAGGGAGAAGCAGGTTCCATGCACCGGGAGCCCAATGTGGGATTCAATCCTGAGTCTCCAGGATCACACCCTGGGCCAAAGGCAGGCGTCAAACCGCTGCGCCACCCAGGGATCCCTTTTTAAAAATTTTTTTTAAATTTTTATTTATTTATGATAGAGAGAGAGAGAGAGAGAGGCAGAGACACATGCAGAGGGAGAAAATAAAATCTTTAAAAAACAAAACAAAACATATATTTAAAGAGATAGATGCACGCTTATATTTACTGCAGCATTATCTACAAGAGCCAAGATATGTAAGCAACCTATGTTCATCAATAGACAAAAGGATAAGGAAAATGTAGTGTATGTATACATTTAATATTTATAAATTATATATAATATAAATATATATTTATAAATTATATGATATATATATAATATAAATATTATATAGCCATGGATGATATAAAGGATGTTATACTAAGTGAAATGAGTCAGACTGAGTAAGAAAAATACTACATGATTTCACTTACTTATGGAATCTAAAGAATGAAATAAACAAACAAAAAGTAGAACCAGATCTAAAAATACAGAAAAAACAATGGTTGTCAGAGGACTGGGCTAGACAAAACGGGTAAAGGAAAGTGGGAAGTACAGGCTTCCAGTTATGAAATAAACAAGTCATGGGAATGAGAGATACAGCATATGGAATATAGTCGGTAGTAATTTAATAGTGATATTTAGGACACATGGTAGGTACAGTTCTGGGGAACCTAATGTCATGTATAAAGAAGTTGAATCACTATGTTGTACACCTGAAAATAACGTAACATTGCAGGTCAACTATACTTTTTTTTTTTGTAGGTCAACTATACTTAAAAAATGTGATAAAAATATAATAACCCAAATCCTTTAAAAATTCAATTAGCATAGTTTAAATAAACTTTTGTAAAAGAAACTAGTTTAGTATTTTTTAATTAAAAAACTGGGATGCCTGGGTGGCTCAGCTGTTGATCCCAGGGTCCTGGGATCGAGTCCCATATTGGGCTTCCCATGGGGAGCCTGCTTCTCCCTCTGCCTGTGTCTCTGCCTCTCTCTCTCTCTCTCTGTCTCTCATGAATAAATAAAAAACCTTTAAAAATTAATTAAAAAACTGTATCTTCAGAGTTATCAGCATTACATATAATGTAAGCATACATTTATATTCTACTGGAACATATTTGTCTTAAATTGAAATAGGTATATTGATTCAATAAGTTAGCATTACATCTACTAGAGAAATTTAAATTTATGTACTGTTTGCCTCTAATTTTTATGATTCAAACTAATTTCATAGTTTCGTTTTTATATATTTGGGTATGTTAATAAACATGTTCATTTTTGCAACTTAAAAAGCTACATATAAAAAATGATATGGTATAAAAAGCATAAAATATATATTTATAAATCCTCTTAATCTGCAAAATACTAATGCATGACAGTTCAAAATTATCTACTTCATTTTCTATATAAAATAAAAATTACTGTAATTTCAAATGATAATATCTATATAAGTAATACTCTAGTAGGAAAAAATAATGATATAAGCAACTTGATATGCAAGGTATGAAAGATATGACTGTTAAAAAACATAGTTTTATTCTAAAATAAAATGACTTACTGTTACAAAAATGCATAAGACCAAATGGTATATGAATACAAAAAAATTATAAAAGGATCCTTGAAACTATTTTCATAGTCAGGGCTCACTAATATTTGAAAGATTTATTATATAAAAAATTAAAATTAGTATCAAATATTATACAGATGTAAAACTAAAATTTTGTTTCTCTTTTAAAATGACAATTTTCTCTTAGACTATTGCTCTTTTCTTAACCAGAAATTGTGATAACAAGGTTTTCTTTGTCTTCTGGCTAATCTCCTATGGCAAACATTCTGTGTTTTATCAGAATATTTTTCTGTGCTTTTTGTTGACTTTATTGTTATATCTTGATTATAAAAGTCACTCAGTTTTCTTACTGTCATATTGAAAACTCAGAGCTCAATTATGGATGCTTACAAGAAAGACATTTAGTTCTAAGTAATAAAGAAAGATTGACAAAAAGTGTTGCCAAATATATTGGGCAAACGCAATACAATTAAATGTAGGAGTGATAATATTATTATCAGATTAGGTGAAATCTGTGCAAAAAAGCAGTAAGTAGAATATAGTATCATAAAATAAAGTGATAAGCATAATTTGTTAATGGATAGAACATAAATAAATCTATATATTTAATAAATAGAGTAGCAAGCACATACAGCAAAAACTCCCCAAAATACTAGAAGGAATGATTAAAAACAATTATAATGGAAGTCATCAATATACCTTTCTTAAAATGGAACTTGTAAGTTGACATAACTAGTGGTTTTCCAGGTGTATGTGTGCTGTTTTGTTTGGTGCTCTGTACTGAATTGTGTCCTCGCAAAATGCATACGATGAAGTCCTATCCCCTAGCTGGATGGCATTTGGAGATGGGCCTTTGGGGGCAGTTGGTCATGAAGGTGGAGCCTACGTGAGGGGATTGGTGCCTTCATAAGAAGAGGCCCTAGAGAGATCTTTTCTGATTCCACTATGAGAAAAGAATCCAGAATCCAATCTGCCAGCACCATGATGTAGGACTTCCCCAGCCTCCAGAATTCTTGAAATGTCAACTGTTTAATCCGTCTAGTCTATAGTATTTTATTAGAGTAGCCTGAGCTGAATGAGTCATTTTATATCGTTTTGCTGTATGAAAGTTCTCCTCCACTAATATTTTATGTTCAAATTCACTACTAATCAAGGGAATGCAAATGGGATTAATAATGAACTATAACAGCATGCTCACCAGAATGGAAACGTTAAAAAGAATGGTTAATATTTTTGCTGCCAGGGATGAAGACAAAAGGTAACTCACATGTTGTGCTGTTAGAAATTAGAAATACCTTAAGATTTTTTTTTTGCAAAGCAACCTGCAAAATCTATTATCATTTAGCATTTGAACTGCATGCACATGTTGACCCATCACTTCCACTTCTTAGAATCTTTCTTAGAAATTAAAGCATAACAATCAGCTGCAGAATTGGTCATCATGGAGAAAATAATGGAAACAATAAACAATCATTCTTAAGAGGAAAGCTGATTAAATTGTGGTACATCCAGGCAATGCAGCATTTTGGTGGTTTCTTTGTTTCTTCCATTAATACTAGTATTTGTTTTTATTTAGCAGTGCTATGTACCAAACCACTCTACTTCTATAGTACAATGGTCAGTAAAGATTTCTGTCATCTAGTGTGTGTGTGTGTGAGAAAGAGAGAGGGGGAGGGGAGAGAGAGAGAGAGATAGAGAGAATCCAAATAAACATGTAGATTACTACTGCAGTAGATACTGAGAAAAGCTGTGAAGGAAAAATAAAAATACAAAGGAAATGGAATATAATATCATGGGTTGGTTCACAAATTAAATATTATTTGAGTCAGGAAAGAATACACTTGGATGATGTCCAATTCTCAGGAATTGAGGCAGTCCTCCATTTTTCTTCTAGTGATTTGTCTTATCTGTCTGAATGGATTTCATCTCTGACTCCTAGTTGGCCTCTGACCATTTCAAGTAGTAAAAATAATCCTATGTCCAGTTTTTCATTTACTTTCCAAAGATATTCAGCTACCTACAAGTTTCTTGTAAATAACCCACTATATCAAGAGTGCCTCATTTCTTGAAACAAGAAGCCGGAAAGGAAAATGGTATTTATGACTGTGTACAATTAACCAGGCACTGTGCTGAGTGTTCTAGGAGCTCTCCTTCTATCCGCCTCCAAATATGGGAGAGATCACTAGTCTTAAGTTTAAAGGATAAATTTGAGATCAAGAAATACAAATATTCAAGTCTGAGAATTGGTAGGGTAGGTGTAGACATTAATTTTTAAAGATCGATATGTAAGGGTCTGGAACAAACTTTTACCCGACCCCAGATGTGTTTGCTTTATGAATGCAGAGACAAACATACTCTGTTGTTTCTATTAAGTAAGGTTAGTCATTTTACCTATACTCAAGGTACCCAAAAAATTAGCATCTGGTATAAATGTAATCAATGATTCCAAAGACACACCTGAGACACACCTGAGAAACACTCCTACAGGGTAGGGGAATACTATAATCTCTTTCTGAAGTTCATGAGAAGAAACATATATACATCGTCATCACATGTTCAAAGATAATTATTATGTCTATCAGTGGTAGCTGAATTAGTTTATTTAAAAAGAACTATTAAATTAGTTAAGAACATATATCAGATTCATAAATACAAAAGGTTGGGATTTTAGAAAATCCCTGGATGAGAAGACAAAAAAAAGTGAGGTATTTGGAGACCATAGAGAATGGATAACCATGACCATCTATGAGGTGAGTTTGTTAGAAAGTGCTATTGAGGGGACGCCTGGGTGGCGCAGTGGTTGGGCGTCTGTCTGTGGCTCAGGGCGTGACCCCTGGGGTCCTGGGATCGAGTCCCGCATAGGGCTCCCTGCATGGAGTCTGCTTCTCCCTCTGCCTGTGTCTCTGCCTCTCTCTGTGTGTCTCTCAGGAATAAGTAAATAAAATATAATAAGAAAAGAAAGTGCTATTTGAGGATTGCAAAGTAGAGTGAATGGGTCATGTCACAATGAGCAAAGAAGGGGGCACACTTGGGACTTGGTCAACTAAAAGATGCTGCTTCTAATTATTGCCCCACCACCTCTTCTTATATTTCAGAGCAAATATTCAATCTTTGAAACCTCCTCAGATTAAGCTCATATTTCAATATCTTTCTTTTACATGTATTAAATGTGTAGTAACATTTTTTATAAATGAAAAATATAGAACTAAAGTTCATACAATTTTCATAACAAGTGCTTTACTTCAATCACCATTTCCTACTTCTAAGGAATTAGAAAACACTGAGGAAATTATACAGATGATAAAAGATTCATATAATCTTCATATAGCTTATTTTCTTCTTTTAAAAATGAATTTGATTTGCACTCTGTTGTTGAAAGAACTCTTGTCTACTGGCTTTTTGGGTCAAAGTAGAAATGCCTGCAGAGTCATCACGTAAAGGGTGGCCTGTGTGTGTGTGGAAGGGGGACTAATTGTGTCTGTAAAAATCTCAAGCACTCGAACAATCTTACCTTTATCTCTATTGTTGTTTTATTCTTTACCACTGCTATCAAAACTGAAAAATATTCCTATTCTTTCACTTCAACTGGAAGTTAATGTCGTCTCTGAGGGGATATGTCTTTTTTTTTTAACCAATCAGAGTTGTCACAAATGTTTTATTTCCTTGCAAAATACTTGCAAAATATGAGTGTGTTTGGAAGTAATAGCAATGTTCTGATTTTTGTTCAGCACCTAGCAAAGAATAAATTTTGAAATATGTGTTTTGATCTAAGTGATTCATTGGAAATAAAGTTCCATGTCAA
>CM052490.1:60221-94663 GCA_028533335.1 Chrysocyon brachyurus
ATCTATTATTTCTACCAATAGTTCCTTCACAGCAATGTGGGCTTTTCCCAGTGTGGCCCTCCAAACTTCTACAGCCTTCCCCCTTACCCAGTTCTAAAGCTGCTTTGGCATTTTTAGGTATTTGTCACAGTAGGACCTACTTCTTGGTACCAAAATCAGAGGGGAAAATGAATGAAATGATCTCTTTAAAGATTTTTATTTAATTAAGAGAGTGCGCATGAGTGAGAGAGAGCAGTGAAGGAGAGGGAGAGAGGGGATCTCGAGCAGACAAAAAAGTATGTAATAAGATAGATATGGTAGGCATTGAAGATAGAGGAGATATTTTGTGGGAAGATATCCTCAATATGAATATATGGGAGCAGGGAAAAAACTTTAAATGGAAATAGCTGGGTCTTGGAAGGGGTTCATTTTTCATTCATTGGAAAAATAAAAAGAAGTATCAAGTGTCATATGGAGATTCCAGTCTTCAGTGACTTAGTAAACTGTAGACATGTAGGTGGATGGACCCATGCCAGATGGGGACTTGGTATCATTCTGCAGTTGTGCCTTTTGGGAAATTACTGTCACTCTCAGTGCTTGGATTCACAGGTGGTTTTTCTGTCACTGACGAAATAAAAAACAAACATTTGTCTTATATCAGAGTACTCTCAGACATGACACTAGACTCATCTTAATTCCTGATGACATGGATTACACTAAAGAAAAAACGAAGACATGTCAAAACTATGGAGGGATTGATGATATTTGCCTCTAGGTTCTGAATCTAAACTCTGTTTTACAAAATGGCATGTTGCCAGTTAGCTACAATTAGCTAGGCTCCAATAGTACTCGCACTAGTCTCAGGGGAACTTCTCCTAGTTCTATTAATTGCTTTTTTAGAAATGCGTTTTACATCCTTTATCTTATTGAATCTTGACAACATTTCTAAGATTTAGACATTATTTTTATCCACATTTTAGGCATGAATAAAGTGATACTGAGCTAGAATAATTGGCCAAAGGTCATATAGCTGATAAATGGGGGCACTGGAGTTTGTACTCTGGGGGAGGTTGTTTGACATCAAGTCAAGTCCTTTTCTCTCAGTGATGCTGGTTCTTTTCAACTCATTTTACAGAGCACGTGAATCCAGTGTTGGCTCTAGAGCCACTGAATAAAAAGAAGAGGGAGGAGAATTAAAAGCTTCATGCTCTGGTTTCAACCAGAGCACATTTATATATTATAGATATAATTAATTACATATTATATGCTTAACTACCTATATAATATTATGTATAAGTGGCATCCATTTAAAATTTTGTTAGAAAAAATTCCCAAACACTGTATCATACATGCTATCTCCTAATACTGTTAGAAACTGCTTGAAGTTTCTATGCTTCCTTTGGTCTCCAACAGTGTGAAACCTCCCTTGACCTGTGAGCCAGCCTTCGGAAGAAGGAGCAGCTGGGAATCATTGCCCTGGGGATGCTCTGGGCTCCAGAACAGGGCTAAGTATCTGCCAGACCCCCAGCAACCTTGCTGTCTCCATCTGGCTAAAGCCACTTAAATTATTCACAGTACCTGCAGCCTTCTGATTGTTATCACAACTCATTGAATTCTCTCCCAAGAGAGAAGTGATGTCTTCTCCAAATATCTTGAGGCAATTTTCAATCAAAAAGTGTGCAAGAGAAACCTGTAATGAAAAAGACAACAATGGGGTGCTCTTTTCCATAGGACATAGCTATAAGTCACATTTTGTTTATAAATCTTGGATCTAACCATTAATGTGAAAGACTTCTAAGAAGAATTCAGAGTTGATAAAAATATATAGAAACCGGAGTCCTCTAAGAAAAATAACATAGAGTGATACTTTCCGGTGTACTTTGGGTACAGATTTGAAATACTACTAGTCACTGGGCTAAAGTTCTCCTTTGTGGCCTAGTTTTATAACTTACATTGTGATACCAATGGTTACATTTTTAAAACTAGGATAGTTTTCAAATTAACCTAATTTATTAAAATTTACTTATTTTTTAAAATTTTGTTTCCCGTACAATTGGGTTGTAACTTCTGTATAATATCTTATTAAAATGTATAAAGCAGAAACAAAAACTTATGAAATACATTTCTTAAATGAGAAAATATCTTAGTTGGAAAGTGGAGATTCTTGTGTGTGTGTGTGTGTGTGTGTGTGTGTGTGTGTGTGTTTAAGAAAAACATGGCTGTAGAGAAAACATGTCTGTCTGTCCTACTACAGTGCAGTCCCTTCTCATGTCTTGCTTTGCCTAATGCTAGCTCTCAATATGACTGTGGGGAAATTCTATCATCTTACTAGGCATGTGTGGTTCCATTAGGATGTCCTGGAATACTCTAGTTTCTGTCTGATGTAGCAGAGGCAAAACAGTAGCCCACAATTTTTCTAAATGAGCCACAACTTACAGAGGAAGGCCAATGTGTTTGGAGCCATTGGTGCTCATAGTGCCCAAGCCACCTAAGATGTGCCAGTAATGACCAGAGGAGCTAGGTGTTATTACCATTGTGTCATGAGGAAGCCATGCTTTGCCCAAGGTTACAAGCTCCCTGCTCAAGGATCAGGCTGAATTGATCCTTGGCTTGTCAAATTCCAGAGCCAAAGTTCTTTTCTATCATATTACACCACTCTTCTCTCTCTTTTGTTTAGTCAGTCTAGTATTGTATCTCCTGGATGGAAAAGAAGCGACCCAACTGCTCTGCGTTTCCCACTTAACAACATCCCTTCCCATATTAAACCAGAGTAGGATAACGAACTCTGCCATTCCAAGGAATCCTATGAAGATGTGCACTTTTCAGAACTGATCCATCTGATTTACTACTAAACTTTTCAGATTCAAAGCATGGATTCTAAACCCCAGGGGACACATATGAGAGCTCTCTACCTTTTTTATGAAGATGTCTTCCCATTCCAAGCTGCAGGAATTAGGTGGACAAAGAATGCTTTGAGCTATACACACTGATAATTTATAAGCTGTCATCTGATTGGATGAGGATTATTGCTCAATGTCGTATAACACTCTAAAAAGGTATTGCAAGAGAACAACATTCGCTTTTGGCAGCTGGGCTAGAAGCCTAAAGTCAGAAAGATGTACTTTTGAATAAGGCAAGTTATTGCACTTAGAAAGCTGGAAGTATAGAGACGGAGAACAGAGAATATCATTCTAGATCTAGTATACAACCCGCTGTAGCAGAGTTCCAGGCATGAATGTATATAAAAATGTTTCACCGAATTCAATTTCTGAGCTAACCCTCTCTGGCTAAATATTTGACAAGCATAAGGTTATACTACTGGCTGTTGATGTTCTACCATCTCTCTTAGGACACTGAATCTTGTCTACCAGTTTTACATATTCAGATTGTGTACAATGGCTAAGGATTCCACATTAATAAGGTCAGGAGAAGAGCAATAATAGCCATAAAGCATGCATGTAT
The DNA here is from genome assembly GCA_028533335.1 of Chrysocyon brachyurus. Classification (NCBI taxonomy): domain Eukaryota; kingdom Metazoa; phylum Chordata; class Mammalia; order Carnivora; family Canidae; genus Chrysocyon; species Chrysocyon brachyurus. The sequence continues at coordinate 63,663 of CM052490.1, forward strand.
TCTGAAACTGGCCTCCATGGGTGTGAAGAATTGAAATTCTTTGGCATTGATCATTATTTTGGTGGAAAAAGTGGCAAAATGTAAGCCAATATATTCTTAATAGTATATTGGCTATATTTCTGAGACATGACCAAATAGAGTAATTATTGCATCATTACCTCTGGGCTGCATTTATTTTCTCCTCCTTGGTCCCTTCATTAATAACACCAAGCCATTCATCATAGAGGTCGAAGGAAAATATACCTCCTTGGGTGTTTCGAAGAAAATCCTTATGGAGATAAAAATATATATATATATACACACACATATATATAGTAGCATATATATATTGGAAATATTACAGAGAAAACACTTAGTAGAAAACTTCAGTTCAGTCCTTACTTCCTTCATAGATACCCAAACTGTGACCAACATGGAGCTCAGCTCTGACTCTCTATTGCACATGCAAAAGCAGGTGTGTGGATTTTCTCCAACAAATGAAATCATCAAAGCAGAGCCTAGGCTTAAGTGGAAAAGAAGACAAAGCTCCCTTCTATCATATGGCACTTACTCTTTTGTGTGCTTTTTTGCAAACTACTACAAAAGCTACTCTCATAATTGCTTCAATCTTCCTTTCCTTAACTGTACAAAAGTAGAGAGTCTAATAGCAAACTCATGATGGTCCTGAGGATATATTCATTTCTAGTGTAGGCCAATTCTCCAGATAGTTTTCATGATACTATTCAGGCCAAGGTTGCAGAGTCTGATTCTCCACAAAGATTAGTCAACTTTAGGAAGGGAAAACTTTTGAAATGTCTAAGAACTCTACACACACATGGTCACCATCTTCCTAGTCCGTGCTTATAACACGGAAATAGAAAAGACCCTACTAAGTCTTGCTAGAAAAGTCAATTCCATGTGTGCACCTTATGGAGGGCAACACTTACCATGATATCCGAGTACCTAATGTATCATCATTCTTTCCCCTGTCTCTTGATGCCTATATATATATTTACTGGTGTGTTTTACTGTAGCCCAGTGTAGTAGTGGTCAGGGACTATTGCTATTTATCGTATAGTTGAACAATAATGGGGGACAAGGAAAGACCAAATGTGAGAAGGAAGGACCAAATATGACCTTGATTCTAAGAGTGTCGTCATTACTGCATTATCATAGTTTTGTTCAGAGCTGTTAACAAGTGCCAAGGTAGATGGATTAAATTCTTTGTTCTAATTCTCACTTGTTTCTCCATTTCTCTTTTAGGAATAGAACTGGATATCTGTCATTTAGCTGTATACTTTCAAAGGTAATCTATTTTTTGAGTCGATCTATTGAATTTTCAGAATTAATTTCGAAATTTAATATGATTACTAGTAGTCATATTAGTATTAATATTTTGCACGGAAAGTTCAGGTTCGTGGTGTGTGGTGAAAACAAAGTATTTCTAATGTATGGGGCTTTTAACTCCTACAGTAGCTTCCTTAAATTTTGATTTCATGAGGTGTCTTCCAATGTGACAAGTACTTAATCAGTTATGCCTATCATGGTTCTTGGGCAATCAAAATGAAAGACACCAATCACAGCCTCAGGTGCTCATGTGTGGATAAAGCTAGAACTTTCCCCACCGTTAAAACAGATGCTACCACAAGAACAGATTCACTGTCCAAGTTCAAAGTATCCCCAGAATTTAGTTTCCCCTTTAAGATTCTGTATGATTTCATACTGGCTGATTTTCTGAAGATGCCTTCCATGAGTGGTCCTTTCCAATTGATAAAGGAAAGCATATCCTGTAGGATAAAAAGAAGAGTATATGGCATTTCATATCCCAAGCTCAGAGCAAAAGTTTGCTTCCTTTTTGAAAGACCTAAGGAATGTGATGGTATACGGTTTTAGAGCTGGAAGGACAGAAGTCAATTTAGATTCTTCAGTTAATGTCTATTGTTTCTACCCAAAAATCCACCTTACTTCATACACTGAAACATTGTAATCACTTATTTTAATCAGATTTTTTCATTGAATTTACCCTTTTAAATGAAACTTCCCTGTTTCAAGGCCTTTGTGGAATCCTCACCTATCTCCTACTTTACCAGTCTTTTCTCCTTATTCCCGTACATAGATGCTCTTCGCCCAAGTATGGAAATCTTTTTGCCATACTCATTTCCCATTTGTTGATTCCTCTAAGTGATTGCATCCTCCATTCCTACTATATTTTCCTTCCTCTTTTAAAATCAAGCTCAAATGCTCTCTTCTTATTCTCCAATTACATTCCCTTCATGAGTCTTTCACTGTCCTTTTCTCTATCTTCATGTCCTCTCCCTGCAGTGTAGAAAGATAATAAAGGCTGGAGTCAGAAAGACCAAGGGATCGGAAACCTATTATGCTTCTGATCTATTGTGTGATTCGGCACACATGCAAACTGTCATGAAACCTTTCTAATTCATTTGTAAAGTGTGGAGGATGATAGTGCTAGCTACCCCCTAAAACTGCTGTGATGCAAGGAATGGGGTAGTAGCTAGCATGTAACTAACATGGTAAATTTCTTCACACCTAGCATAACATTCCCAAATCTAGTGCAGTGCTTGCAGAGGTACTGGGCACTCAGTAAATTTCCACACTGACAATTCAGTACACCGATTTGAGATAACACAGGCTAAACTCTGTGGCTGTCATTTAACATATTCTGTTAGGATTAATGGATTCATTTTTGATGCAGGATGAGTCTTTATGCTTAGGTAAGATGTTTTCAATTGTTAGATTAAGTAGACTCAGTTGAAGGAGACCTGAGACTACTGTGAGTTCAGGAAGACAATGGCAGAATGTGAAGATGATTCATGCACACAGAGTCCATTTTGACTGATCTGAACAGGCCTGCAAGGGTCTCTGTGGAAACAAGTGGAATGGACAAAACGTTGTCCTGTCGTATTGGCCTCATGACTCTGCAGTAGCTAAATCAAATGACACTACCAAAGCTTCTCAGCCACAGCCAGGGGCTGTCTAATGCTTTCTCCATTTGGGGGTAGGTTTGCACGGGAACACTTGGCCTCTCTGTGTTCCCCCTCCTCAGGAAGGCAATAAAAGACCAAATTGAGACCTACCAGAATTGGGACGGGCAAGTTGTCATTATCACAGATATGTGTGAGGGAAACTCCAAAGAGCTGTCTGGGTTTTGCAGAAGGAGCAGCTGTGCACTGGTTGTTCTGGCAAGTGCCAGCGTGCCGCCAAAAGGCCAAGTTTCTGAAAGCACTGCTTTTCGTGGTCTTCTGGCCTGAATCTAAGGAAGAAGGGAGATCAGTGTATTTTAATTCACTTAGTCTTATTTTCACCATTGCCATCATACAGCGTGTATGTAGTGGCTGGAAGAATGAAAGGGAGTCATTTGTTGTGTACAACTCTCTACGTTCTGATTTTAACTAATAGCATCCTCATGGTGTTGATGAGTTCTTGCCCATATCCTTCAGACTGATGGTTAAACCTAGAGACTTGATCAGACTCAAGGTCAGTATTTCCTGTGCCATCAGTTACTGTCTGTTACACTGCATCAGGAGGCACTGAACCTATAGATGTTTGTTTTCTACTGGTGTGATCATTGGGTTCAGGTGTCAGATCTTATTTTAAAAGCTAGAAGGATTTGGTATTCAAATCAAACGGAGTGTGGTAATCCTCTGCTTTCACAGCCAGTCTCCCCTCAGCCTCAGATTTCCTCTTTGGCTTTCTCAGTGCTCAAGCTTCTACCATCCAAAGGATCTGTCTCTAAGGACACAAGCTCCCTGACCCCTACTTCTCTAGTTCCTCTGCTCTGAGCCATCTCCAAGAATGACTTTCTGCAGTCAGGGTCCTTGGGAAGTAGTCATTACATGCTGGCTATGTGGTGTCTGTGTTCTCTTGTCATACCCCACCAACCCACCCAGAGATGATGTTTTCGGTTAAATAGGTTTAACATTTACTGAAAAGAGCCTAAACCACAAGGAAGTGTGGAAACACACTTCCTCACACACACACTCAAATATACATGTATATATACACCTACACACAAGTACAAGGCTTGAAAGAAAACATAGAAAAACAATGAGAGGTTATGAATGCATTTATTTACCACCAGTTTTCAGAGGTGATTTTTAATGAGTCAACATTCCCTATCAAAGGAAGAGCTTTCCAAAGAAGAGGTGATCAGCAGTGAAAAGCTGAGTTCAAAGTTTCTACTGCTCAGCTGTGAATGTTTCCCTTTGAAGATACCTTGCTTAAAGTATCTGCTTAAATAACCGAATTCAATAGTCAACAGATGAGCCACGCTGTTGAAGGATAAACAGATAGCAACATTTCACTAAATAACCTTAAACACCTGGACACTTGGCTTTTCTGGGAAGTAGTGTATGCATCACCACCTCCACTCATGTGGGTGCCAGCACTGCACCAGAAGCATCCTGGTTCTGCCACTTAGGAAGCTCAATATTCTAAAACTTCAGTTTGCTAAACTTTAATATAAATTATTCTGCCTACAACTCAATCAACTAAATATATAATATACTACTCAGCAGAAGGCATGGCTTAGGGCAGCCTTGAAAGTGCTCTGGGGATATAGGGAAAGAAAGGAATAATGGTCTACCTAGAAGATTTAAAATAAGCAAACAACCTTTATAGAAATGAGTTGGGTCTTGATGTCAGATTTTTGAGTTTTTCTAAGCTTGATTTTGGGTAGTTTTTGCGTTCTTGCCTATACTGTTCCTCCTCATCGATGACAATATGCTCACCCAGAAAGAATAAACTGTGTGTCATAAATTGTGTTTAAGCATGGAGACATGAGCCAAGGGAAGGCACTTGAAGAAAGGCAAGTGGCTCACCTCTCCCTTGCTTGTTCTGGGCTGGGTGCCTGGGCTTCAGCATGAACTGAATTTGCATCTCTGTGATCTTCTGCTCCAGAAGGAGGGACTCTTGAGTTGTGGAAGGAGAGATGGAGTCCTCTGGTTCCTTTGGCAGCAGTTTAGTAGATGGAATATGGCTCATTTTAATTCCATAGGGATGTTCGTGTCCTGTATGGAAAGAAACCTGAATATTCAGGCTGATGGTGATGGCAGTCATCAAACCTACCTTACCATGAGTCTAAGCATCACCCTGGCATATGTTGCTATTTTTCTGGGACTTCTAGATAGGGAAGGCTGTGCCTCCTGAGTGAGCATCATATGCACCCTTGTCGGGCACACCCTACAGAAAGCATGTGCCCAAGGGAAAGATTTTAAGAAGAGAAAAAAAGTTAAAGCATGTTACTTTGCTTGGAATACATATATTCATGAATGCATTAAACAATGCTGACTTTTGCTGTGTTTCTATCTGAGAATGTTTAAGGTTTTCTAGTTTGTGCCTTGACACTAACTAGATCTATACATCTTGGGCAAATTACTTGACCCCATCGAGCCTTACATTCATTCTTTGAAATGCTTGTCCACACACAAACTTATCAGAGTGAATATATTAATAAGCATTGGTGGTTAATATGTTTTATTTTTTTATTTATTATTATTTTTGGTTAATATTTTAAAAAATATTTGGAATATATATATTAAGAATTCTTATCTTCACTATTCTCTCTCACATAATGTCAGTTGAACAGATGTTTTTTTTCATTTCCTTTTGTCAATTCTCAAGCCAGAGCTACTCTAGAGTAGTAGGATGGGTTGCCCTTATGCTTTATGGTTCCCTCCCACTGCTGCCCTCCCTCCAAGGGGTGTCTGACCAAGCAATGATCAGAAGGAAGGGTGTGCAGAGTGGGAAACCCAGAAGCAATATGTAAAACGATGGTTAGAGAATAGAAAACCACACCCAGAGCCATCCAGAATTGCCTGCCAAGTGATTTGTTTTGCTCTTTTATGCTTTAAATTGTTTTTCCTCTCTAGAGAATTCTCAAAGACCCTATGCAATGATATGGATTGCATTTTTTAAGAATAGAATGAAAATTCTCAGTCTGTCATTTCAGATTTATTATTGAATGTACCTAAAGGAGCTTTTGCTGTTCTTTTCATCCGTCATAAATGCAATGTTCACAAGAATCACAGGGACTTCCCTCCATTAAGGAAAAAGAAGCTTCTATGACAGCAATACAACCAAACCAAGATAACCAGGAGTTAATCCACAATTAAGAATTGAGAGTATGTTAAAAAAAAATGCATTTTGAATGCTGTAATGGATCATCATGAACAACAGGCTCTTCAGATTCCTTAGAGCTGCGTTCGTGTGTGAAGCTATTCAAAGTCTAAAAAGGTATCATCTACATCATTTTGTCTAAATTAATGCACTTTATTAAAACATATATAACTATTTAGCTTTTTTCCTTTTTACTGCTAACCAACTATTTTTTTAGATTTTATTTATTTATTCATGAGAAACAGAGAGAGAGAAAGAGGCAGAGACACAGGCAGAGGGAGAAGCAGGCTCCACGCAGGGAGCCCAAAGTGGGAGTTGATCCCAGCTCTCCAGGATCACACCCTGGGATGAAGGCAGCGCTAAACCGCTGAGCCACCAGGGCTGCCCCTTCCCAACTTTTACAAAGATGTCAACATTAATTTAAAACAGGAAGTGGTATTGGGGGATTTTGTTCTCAGTGATGCGCTTTGTGACTCTATAGTCTAAGACTGGGAATATATAGTTGCAGAAAGAAATTTTTTTTTTTTTAAGAAATTGGTTGTTTAGATTTCCAGATTATTTGAAAAAGAGTTATAGCTTCACAGGTTTATTAAAAGGATAAAAAAAATTCATGTAAGAAAGAATGCTTTAAGGTTTCTAGAAGAGATTATTGTCACCATTACCATCCATTACTATACTTCAAGGTCTGCTACAGATCCTGTCTTCTTTTTTTTTTTTTTTTTAAATCCTTCCATTACTGGAAACACTAAACAATTTTGCTAATCCAAACATTTTTTTTCAGAGAACTTGTGCTAATAACTATTTTAGAAGAGGTGCAATCTGTTTATCAATAACCTTAAGAACAGTGATGGAAAAAACCTGAGAAACAGCAAAGTGCAGGCAATTTCATCAGTGAAGACTAGAGGAGTTTAAATGTGATTATCTCATTTTCTTTATGATGCAGAGAAAACTGGGCACAGGGCAAGGGTGTTAAATACATATCTATACCTGGATTCAGAGACATAACTGGATTTCAGAGGATTCTCACAAAATAGAGGCTTCTTAGTAGTTAGGAACTAGAATTCAAGATTGAAATATGAAAAATAAATGTATGGGAAAAATTCCAAACCATTTTGGTTTCATACCTAAGTGAGTAAATAAGTAAGTAAATAATAAATAATCACACTTTTTCAGGACAGCTCTGTTTGTCAGGTAAAAAGAAGTAGAAACAAAAATTTACATTTCTCTCCCTCACTAGATGATAGCTGCTGAATGAAGAGATGTTATCAATGCCTGGGAAACAGTACCTGGTAATTATTTAATAAACATGTGAGGGAATATAGCATGTGATTTTCACTTTTAAGGATTTTGAAGCTTAAGAAAGAACAACCATTACTTTGAAACTTAGAGTTACAATTTTGAACCTAATCAATCCCATCTTAGATTTTCCCTGACACTTACCAATTAGTGGAAGTTTTTCCTTGCCAGAACTCACCCACAGCTGGAAGTCTTTCTCAGAGCCCTTGGAAACAAAAAGAACTAGGTGTCAAAACAGATCTTTCACAGTACTTGAAGAACACATTTCCTTAGCATATCTGTGTTTCCAAAAAGAAAGAATTGGGGCCAGGATAAATGGTATTTGGTCCATGGAGGTAGCTATAGTACTTGTTAACTAGTTCCCCTCACAGCTTCCAATAGACTGTCCCAGATTTTTGTCATTTTTGATAAAGACCGGGAAACCACAGTACAGCTAGCCCCCCACTTTGTGGGTGGCCCATGGCATAAGAAATGAGATTTGTACCCCTTTACTAAGGAGGAAAAGTCTCATCTCAGAGTCCTCTCTTCTGCTGTCTCTAGACTCCTTGGATAGCATTGGCTTTTGTCTCCAAATGTCCCTGCCCAGACATGCATATTGTCCAGAGAGCCATATACTCTGCTATGACAAATCCTGAGCAAAGTAACTTGAGAGGCATCAATAGCTCAGCAGCCCTGAGCAAAAGGAGACAAATGCCCAAGAGACCTTGAGGAGATAGTGGACTGAAGTCAGCCACTGGCTTTGGTGCAGGCTAGCCCCACTTTAGGGAGAGAAAGGATGAGGAGTCTAGACATGTCAGATGCAGAAAACGATTACTCCCAGCAGAATTATTGCCCAGTAATACTGGAAATCCCACTTGAAACAAACAATTCTAAATTATAAAGATTGCTGAACTATTTTAAAGAGTCTTCCAGGAGACTAAAGCAAAAAATGTTTGAAATGGAATTATTGGTAATAGTTACCATGCTTGCCTTGACTGACACAGATACAGATACACACAGACACAGATACACACAGACACACACACACACACACACACACACACACACACACACACAGCTAAATCTGCTCAAGATTGTGTTGCAAATAAGTAAGAGCTAATAAGGTAGGGTAGGGTTTGGAAATGCTATGCTGGAATCCATTAAATCAGGTATACATAAAGCCAAATAACCCCAGTTCCTCATTAAAATAGAAATTCTTTGCCTAGTGACATTGATCACTTTAAGCAAAGAAAATCACAAACATGAAATAATAGGAGTTATATCACTAATTGGTCTCCCCAGCTTCATCCCTCAAACCACTCACTCTTTTCCAGGATTTAATTCTTACTTAGGGTTTATATATCATACAGGTTAGAAAAGTATGTAGAGATGTGCTTTAGTAATATAAATTCAATTTTATTTTGGATGTATTATTAAATGTTTTTTGTACAGAAATCATTGATTTCTTCTGCTAAATTCTAGTTGCTCTGAAATTTTAAAGGGCTTTATTATACCATTGGGTCAGATAGAACTTACAATCTTATGATTATGTCATGTCACATTTACAGAGGATTTTAGATAAGAATCCGTACTTTCCAAGTGCTCCCTTTGGTTCTCTCCATCTATCACTGTCCCTTTTTTTTCCCTTATAAAACCTCATCCTCAAATATATTTCTCTTTCATAAAAAGATATCAGCAACTCACACCAGCACCATCAAAGCATAAAGGAGAACAGTTAAAACCAAAACACGATGAAAGCGCTATGTACAAATGCCCCAGATCCATGGTCTTATTCAGAACTTGTCTTTGTCTTTACCAGTTCATAAAGGATATGAGCTGCCTCATCCTCAGGATCTGAATCAAAAGGAGGTAGCTTGTAGCCATGTAGTCTTTATGTCAAAATGTACAACAGAACATGTAATTTAGGATTCATTAAACAGATTGAGTCCTTCCTTATGTGATAACTAGGGCCAATAGGGATGGGGACGTTTCAGAATTGAAGACACAGAAAGAAGAGTCCGATAGAGGAGGAAATATTTAGAAATTTAGAAACATTTTATTTTCTGTGTTTAAAATATATACAATCAACTGCATGTTGTTATTTGTACTCTAAAATTATAGCCTAATTTTAAGCTATGACTTTGAATTTGCTGAAAATTTAAAATGGGAATATAAGAATAGCACTCATGTATAAGCTAATACTATAGCTTTGCTGCCTTATAATTTCTAAATTTGGAAGGACAAATATGATTATGTTATCTATAATAATCAGCTGTCTTATGATGGGAGCACAACACACACATACACACACAAACACAAATCTCAAAAGCCAAAGTTGGTTCTTAAGCTAAAAACAGTTTGTAGGCAACTTATGGCTATTCTCAGCATTGGTAGTAACATGTTGATAGTGTCATTTGCTGTGTCTGAATTTGTCACTGTTACAGTTACAGAGTGTAAAAAATAAATAAGAAAAATTGCTACAAATTTTTTTAAATTTAAAGCATGTGACTGAATAATTGTTGTCAAATTATTACCCATACTCCAAAGGTGAAGATTGTTTTCAGGTAAGGACAAAGTAAAGCACGTGTAGAACACGAACCCTTAATTATATTTTCATTTTTTTATATAACATGAAGCTAGTAGGAAACATGTCAGTAAAACATATATTTCCCTCCAAGAATTTGTGGCATACAAAATACAGCAGCTGAAGCAAGGAAGAGAAAAACTGAGAATTCCAAGAGGGCACATGGGGTGACCCTCAGCTCCATAAGGCTATTTCCAAAATGGAGGGAGGGGGGTAGTATTAAAGGAAGGCACTAGATACTTTCTGTGTTACTGAGTTGTGTTTTTATAGTATGGCTTAGTTCCTTTGTAATTACATAGTTTCAGTAAAATCAGAATAAGAACTGGCTATGAAACACTTTTTAAAAACTACTATTTAGTCTGTATTTTCTTTGTGTCAGGCATCATGGTTAACTAAGACTTCCATTGTTGAAATCTGTTAAGACAAATAAAACCAATGAGTCTAGGAAATGAGACTGGAAATGTTAGAAGTTTATGTTCCATTCACAACTCTGCCAGCGAGTAGATACTTATAATAGCTCTCTATCAGACCATACATTGAGAAACTGCTCCATACAACTAGGAAAAGTTTACAGAAAATTTTCTGAAAGGGGTTAATAGGAATCTGAGATGGATCTATGAAACTATCTGAATTACAAATGTCATTTTAAAATAAGAGAATATGTAACCAGAACATTTACTATGCATACAGTTTTTATAACATTTTTAGGCAATGGGGCCTGTGTCCTTGGGAAACAGTGCATAAAGAAGACCCAAACAGCACAAGTGGACACCCACAGGCCTTGAAAATATTAAAAACAAAGTTAAAAGAAACTCTTTCATAATTCATTCCTTGTCCTTCATTGTATTTTTCTTCTTATGAATTGAATGCAATTCCTCGATATCACAGATGGTCCAAAAGTAATACAATAGTCATTCAAATAGTAATTCAAATAGTAATTCAAGGGATGTATGTATATTTTCCTGCATGTTGTAGGTTCTCCCAACAGACAAATTCCATTAGATAGAACTGTCTCTAAACAAATAACTTCAGAAAAATAAACTATTTTTTGAAATAATTCAAAAGAAAAAGAAAAGTTAGTTTTTGTTCATGAGTCAAACTGTTACTTAATATATGAAGAACCAGGAAAATGTGGTCAACTTTCAAGAGCTGAAGCCACACCTGAGATGATCTAGATGCTTAGACTATTAGCCAAAAACAGCTATTACAATAATGCTCAATGATACAAATGAAAATATGCTCACAATAAACAAAAATAGAGGCATCTTAGTATAGAAATAAGAAGTATTTATGACTTTTCCTTTTTTGAGAGGAAAAATATTTAAAAATAGAAATTTTTATCTGAAAATATTTTTTAAAAATTTATTGACTAGGCTACATTGCATAATGGAGATGATGAAAAGAAGTCAGTGATTTGAAAATAGATACTATAAATTATCCAGTCTGAAGAAGAAAAGGGGGAAAAGATTGAAAAAATTAACAGAGCCTCAGGGATCTCTGAACAATGTGAAAGTGTCTGATATACAAAGAATGGAACTGTCAGGAGGAGAGAAAGAGAAATAATGAGGAAGAAAATATTTGATGTAATAATGATTAAAATTTCCCAAATTTGGTGAAGACATAAATTTATAAATTTAAGAAATTCAGAATATGTCAAATAGGACAGATTCAAAGAAATCCATGCTTAGGTACTTCATAGCCACACTGCTAAAAACCCAAAATAAAGAGAAAACTTGAAAGCAGCTAGAGAAAAACTGACAAATCACCTACTGAGGATTAATGTTTAATCACAGACTACTCATCAGAAAGCATCAAGACCAAAAGACTGGAACATCTCTAAAGGACTAAAAGGAAAAAATTTGCAAACAAAATTCTACATCCCCAAAAATATCCTTCAAGAGTCAGTGTGAAATAAAGCTGTATTCAGATAAAAGAAATTAAGTAAATCTGTTTGCACCAGTTCTGCACAAGAAATCATCTGCACAAGAATCATCTCTCTACGATGAAGTGAAACAGTGCAGTGGGAAACTTGGATCTTTAAGAATGGGTGAAGAACATCAGAAATGTTTATTTCATATAAACTATACCTCAATAAAGTTGATTTTTAAAAATTTCAAGGTAATTTTCCAAGGAAAGTTCTGAATGTAAACCACTGCCACAACTGATATCAAAGGCAGAGACAATGTGCTCTGCTGCTAGAGAATTCTCTCTCCTTCATGCAGTGCATCTAGCCAGCACTTAGAAACAGATCAAAATATTTGCATGGCTTTTGCTTTAGCCAGGAATACCTTTTTTTTCCCCCACCTTCAAATACTGTTTTGTGTGATCTAGAGCTACTTCAAACTATAACAACAACTACAAAAAATACCACTTAAAGATACCCAAAGTATCTTGTTCATCATTGTAAATGTCTTAGCTACTGTATTACAATTTCAGAAATCAAATTTTACACACAAAACTGGGCCAATTGATTTTTTTCTCTCCACGGTATAAAGAAAATGAAATAGAAATATGCTGATCCCTTAAAAGTGTCATCCCTCTTAGTTCAATTCAATCCTGATATTCCTTGGAACAAAAGACTTTTCAAAACTCCTCTGCATTTGACATAACTACTCAATGAAACACTTGATCCTTAAGTGGATCCTGTACTAGAAAGGAGACATTATTGAGACCAACTGACAAAATGAGAATGGGAATGGCAGAGTAAAGTATTATTCCAAGGTTAAATTCACTAAAGGTGATAACTGTAGAATATCTTTATTCTTAAGAAATGCTCAGGTTTAAGGAAAAATGGCCATAGTATATGTATGACCCTCAAACATAAGTATACACATACATGTAATAGACACAAAGAAAGAAAATAAATCATAAAGCAAATGGAATAAAGTGTTACCAATAGGTGAATCTAGATAAAGAGTATATGGGGTGTTTTTTGTATTACTTTTATATTTACAACTTTTCTCTGAGTTTATAGTTATACCAAATAAAATATCTGGAGGGGATAAAGAACTGTGGAGACAATCCAGAACATTGGTGGCCATTGGAAAAAAATGGCTGATTCTAAATCACTGTATTACAAGCCACTATAAGCAATTAGAAGGATCCAGAGAAATGTTATAGACATTTAACATCCAATACTCTTTCCTTGCTTAAGCACTGTAGTATGTATTCTTCTTGCTTCATATTACCTAGGACACAGTTTTTAGGTCTACAAAGAAGTACATGTAGAGGGGGAAAATACATTTTTCTGCATGGTACTTTTCTAAATATTCTCTCTCTTTTCCTATCTTTTGCTCTCTCCTTGCTCCCTCCCCAACTCATTGCTTCCTCCCTCTCTGTCTCTCCACCTCTATCTCCATGTTTCATTCAGTCAGAATTAGGAACTCGGAATTTAATTGTTGGTCTTAAAAATACTTACACAGGCACAGTTCTTGTCGTCTGTGAAGATTTTGAGGCGAATGCTTTTTGGCTGCTCCTTCTCTTTGGCTAGCATGATGTACCTAATCGAATTCGATAATAACCCAAAATAGAGTAGGATAAATTACCTTACTTTTAAATCGATTTATGTTGCTCATATTTTCAACATACTTTGTTATTTTTAAATGCATATAAATAAGCTCAGCAAAACCAAACTTTGGGTTGGAAGGAAACATGCAAAAATATTTCAGGAAAATAAACTGTGACTCGGAAAACAATAGATCACTCTGGTCATCTGAGATTTGACCAGCAGATCCAGTCGCCAAAGCTTTCCTGCCTACACCGGAGGGCATACTAGCACCTTCAAATGTAGGAATGAGAAGCTGCTTTGAGCATTACTCAGTAGAGTAAGCTGCACTTACGGAAATTTAATATGTTTTGAGAATAATGTTAGCTATAATCGTGAGTTGGAGAGTGGGGGAAGATGAGAGTGATAACCAGAATTTCATAAAAAATAAGCAATATATGCATGTAAAGAAGAGCAGGTTATTTGTAGTAATGGCCAGGGTACAATTATATAAGAAATCATTGGAGGATAGTGTAACAATTTCTACTAAGGGGAGGGAACATAGTTTGGGGGCACTGTTTTGAAGAGATCTACATTTTTTCCATCATGGGTTAAAGACTTATAGTAGTACACCAACAAAATACCTTTGAAGTTAAGAACGCCATTTTTCCTTTTGTTCTGAAGAACTGCAATTTAAAAAATGAGAAGAAAAAAATTGAGGAACGTACAATACTCCTACTAACATATTAAGATCACCATTCCAGATTAAAAATATCAGGAGCCCGTTGTTAAGGGATGTGGATGTATAAATTGTACTCCCCTTAGAGTTGGGCTTTTGGTGGACTCCACTCTTTTGTGAGTGGTATTAAAGCAATGGGAAGTTGATTTCAAATCTGAAAGCTTAATTGTGACTATGTGATGCAAGCTATGTGATCACGGGCACGTTGTTAACCACTTTGATATTTAGTTTCCAGAACTGGAAAAGGGTTAATTATAGCTCAGTGTTCCTGCAGCTGCAAGGGCTACTCGGATATAAAGAATATTACCATTCAAATTAAATCATATTTAAGAAATTTAGCATTTTGATGGAACCATCTTGGCTCAGAAACAAGAATATCTTTTTAGGAAAAAAACACCTGTAATATTTTTATTTCTTTATACATATGGCAGATTGTAATATGTTAAATTAGTTCCTAAAAACCGTATTCTTCATCACTGTGATCTTCTGAGAAAGATCAATCCCCTGATGCAAAATTACTAAAGATCAGTATTTTCTCTGCTAAAATTTTCACAGCATTTAATATCCAAAGTCGCGAATGTTTTAAGGCTCATTCACACGTGGACTTATCACTCACCAGCATTTTTTTTTATTGTGGTAAATTACACATAAAAGAAAATTGACCATTAGTGACCTTTAGTACATTCAGTTTTGTGCAATCATCGTGACTGAACATTTTTATCACCCCAAAGCAAACATGTGTCTATTAAGCAGTCACTCTCCCTTCCCTCCTGTCCCTAGCTCCTGTCCCACCACGTTTTGTATATTTGTTGATAAACACTTGGTTTGTTTCTTCTTTCTTTCTTTTCTTTCTTTCCTTTCTTTCTTTCTTTCTTTCTTTCTTTCTTTCTTTCTTCTTTCTTCTTTCTTTCTTTCTTTCTTTCTTCTTTCTTTCTTTTGCTATTGTCAACAATGCTGCTACAAACATTTGTGTATCAATTTTTGCATGGACATATGTTTTCCTTTCTCTTGGATATGTGTCTGGAGGTCAGATGTAATCAATAATTCACTTATTGAGGAGCCATCAAACTGTCCACTGTGGCTGTCACATTCTATATTTCTACCAGCAACACTGCTCCCCACCTCCTCCATCACCATTTCAGGACCTGTCGCGTCAAGAAAGTAGAATGCCCATTTAGTGTTCCAACCTGTCTAGGTGCATAGACACAGCTTCTAGTTACTCATGCCAATCTGCAGAACAGTAATAATAATCAGTAACAAAAGCATTAGGTGCCAGGTGTTGTTATAAATGCCTTGTATGTATTTATACAGCTTTTTAACTAATATAACATGTATAAACTTGGCTTCCACATTTTCCTCCTATTAGGGGAAAAAAACTGTCTTGGAAACTCCCCTACCAAAGACTTTATATATTCCCATTTGAAACTATTTCCTTCCATTTGCGACCTGGAGAAGACATAAGCAATGGGAACTGATGATCTTTATGGAAAAGAAGACCTGCAGAGAGGATATAAATACATGTTTCTTCCCAACAAGCTTTGAAATTTTTTCACAAAGTCAACAGCTGCATTATAGGATTAATAAATTAACAACTTGTAAACATTTTTGTTGTCTTACCTTGATGATGACCTGTGAGATTTTGGTGGAGTGGGGTGAGGAGAAGAAAGCAGTGTGTTAAGTGCAACTGTGTAAAACAGGAATGAGGCTTGGGGTGTGGATGTTTCAAACAGAGATGCAAGTGTGGCATGATCCCTGTAAACTCAGAGGTGTCTGCTCAGGATATCCAGGGTAGAGATCCACATTTCCCATCCTCATGTCAGCCTAAGAATGTGTCTTACACAACTAAACTCTGCTCAATGGAATCATATTTTTGTTTTAGATCGTCACCAACTAAGATAATCTGTACACAGCAATTCAGGCAACCTAGTATTCAATGACATGATCAATTTATTTATATAATTACATACTGTTGTTAAGGGAATTAACTTGGGAGTGTGAAAGCAATTTTTCAAATTTAATTGGACCCTTTAATAGTACTTGCTCAAGAAATCTATTCCGGTGATTTAAAAATGCAGATACTCCCTGGGAATCAGAGGGCAGGATCTTGGAGAGGAGACTTTGAACCTCACTCTGTTGATTCTCCTTCCACATAACTAGAACTCCTAACTCCTCAAGTGGCTACTAGAGCCCATTTGAAAAACCATTGATCAAAACTGAAGGAAATTACTCCAGTAGTTCCCACTATATATTATCTACTTGTTTCCATGTGATTATAAGCACCTTCTTTGGCAGAGTACAAGGCAAAACAAGTGTCATGGGAGGTCAAAAAGCGAGTCACCAGCTTGGTAGACAATAGATTACAATGTTATCCTTTTCAAGCCATGTAGATACAGGACACCAAGGCATCGGTCTTACCTGAAGGTGGCCACGAAGTTCACCGTGGGCCAGCCCAACACAAAGGACCTCCCAGAATGGTTGTTGGCATCTCCCACTGTATCCATGCAGTTGGCAATCCACATGGTGTTCAGTGGTATTTTCTTTTTTATCTTAAAGTTTTTTTTATACCTAGAAAGATCCCAAACAAGACCTCTCTTAGTTCGTTTCAAAAATGTTATGGGAGCAGCTGTGCTCATTAGAGACCAGTTCTCACTGCTCCAGGGAAAATCATGCCTCCTGCATCTCTATTACCCTCTGTGCACACACAGCAAATGGTTAGATGGGCCTTTGCAACGTGTGTGTTGAGCATACTCTGGGTTGGAAACCTGAAAACACTTACTCTAATGGCAGCAAATACCCATATTTTTGAATGGTGAGTGTTGAGTAACCACTGTATATTTTAAGCTTTGTAAGAAAACCATTAATTCATTTGCTATTGCTGGATTTGTTACTTATTACACATAATTTTTATGGCTATTATTACAGTTAATTATTCATTTATGACTTGCATACTTCAAAAAGTGTTTGAAGGGCTGAACAAAGGTACCTAATACATGACTTATAAATATAGTTATACAATTTTTTTCTTAAGAGAGACAAACCAGGGACACCTGGGTGGCTCAGTCAGTTAAGCATCTAACTCTTGGTTTTGGCTTAGGCCACGATCTCAGGCTCTTGAGATCATGCCCCTGTGTAGGGCTCCCCACTCAATGAGGAGTCTGCTTCCTCTCTCCCTCTGTCCCTGCCCCCACTCATGCTTGCTCTCTCTCTGTCTCTAAAATAAATGAATCTTTTAAAGAGTGAGAGGGAGAGAGATGAAGTCGAAACAAAAAAAATAAGCTTTTTAAATCAGAAAGATTTAAAAGGTACTTTCAACCTTAATTTAAAAAAATATTTTCTAGCCTTTAAAGCATAGGTTATTTTCAATTTCCCTTCTTAAAATTTTGTCCATATCATTTTCCCTTAGATTCTGGCTAAAACGAAAAAACTGTTAGCCTGACTGAAAAATCATCCATCCATCCATCAATCAATTCCAGATCAGTGGTCCGGAGGTCTTATATGTAAGTCATGGATACTTCCCATTTCTCTGAGGAGTCAGAAGGGGTGAAACGGCTTTTTGATAATTTCTGCCTAATCTTCTTTGACCTCAAAGATGAAAACAACCATCGATTTATTTTGGTTGATTAATTAATTGATTAATTTGATTAATTCACAACTTTGACTTGCAGGTGGGCTTGAGATTTAAATAGTTACAAGTCCTATAAGGGATGCCTGGGGAACTTGGATCTTCCACTCTGGAACTCCTTACTATTCAGAAACACATGTGGAAAACACTGAACTAAACTGAGATGAAAGACACCTCATGTGCAAAAATCCCTATGACTCCACTGATTCATGGAACAATTAGAGCTAAAACTCTTCAATGGGATTTATGAAATAAAAATAATCTTTTAGGAAGCCCACTTGAAGTATAATCTAGATTCAAAGCTTAGGACAGAATGAATATAAATATGATGGATACCAACATCTTTCCACATTTTTTTATTTCAACATTACATCCAAGTGCCTGTATCTGTGTACTTGAAGATTTTTATGAAGCATAATCAATTAACAGATAAAATCATTTTTCTAGATAGTAATTCCAAAGGCATTGTCACATCAAAAATATATGGCCAAGGGGAATGATAGGTATCTGTTTGATTTTACAGATTTTTTTCTTTCTAATATAGGTATCTGCGTATATACAGACACCTAAGATCCTGTGTGGAAACTTCCAAATACATTGACCTGGAAAAAGCCATCCAATAACCTTAGTTCAATAAAGCACCAGGATTAGTTGAACCAAGGAATTATCCTAGAGCCCAGAGTGTGGTTTCTACTCTCCTATAACATTTTGAACACTTATCATATGCCAAGCTCTGTTCTAAATATTTTAAAAATATAAATATAAAAAATTTAATCCTCAAGCAACTACACTAGATGGTCTCTATTAGCTCAATTTTACAAATAACAAAACTCACAGAAAGGTTAAATAAATTGTCAAATGCAGGAGACGGGGTTTGAACCCATACAGCCTAACTCATAAGCCCATGTTTGTAACCACTTGGCCATGAAGTAACCTTTCCATCTTTCCTACCCTCAGCCTCATTTCTGTCCCCAGAGCCATCGGGCTTTCTCATGGGATTTATCTTGGGAGTGAGAAGGTAAATCTCAAGGCATTATATTAATAAAGCCAGTTGCTAACTTGGAAATCTTTAAAATGTGTTACAACAAAGCTTTATACTTCAATAGATTCTTCTAAGGTTTTTTTTTTTTTTTTTTCTTCAAGATGGCAGCTTTAATCATATTGGCCAAGGCCCTCAGGCTCGCTCTGCTGTAGGCTTCCTTGGCCATATGATTCTTCTAAGATCTTATTGTGTTTCTTTACTCTCAATCACTGACCCAATTGGATTATCTCAGCAGAAATTAGAAAGTGTTAATCTACTGTAAACTGACTCAAGAAGGAAGAGGAGGAAAACTGCAGTTTTTATTTCTAAACTATCGTCCTTTACTATAGTTGTATTAACATAATGGATGTCCTTCTTGCTTTCCACTACCTTAACCTTTATACCAGAAAGTAAGCCCCAGTGAACTGTGGAGATTTGCAGGATTCTAGGGAGATTTCCTCTGTTCTAAGATAGAGGCATTCTCTTACAAATGTTGGGAGCAGGGGTCATAGTCTATTCTTTTTTTTAAAAAATTATTTATTTATTTGTTTATGATAGACACAGAGAGAGTGAGAGAGAGAGAAGCAGAGACACAGGCAGAGGGAGAAGTAGGCCCCCAGCAGGGAGCCTGACGTGGGACTCGATCCTGGGTCTCCAGGATCACACCCTGGGCTAAAGGTGGTGCTAAACCCCTGAGCCACCCAGGCTACCCTGCTCCATCTTTCCTTTTTACTAAACTGCTAAGATAGAGACCTGATACCATCCATCAGGACTATTGCCTCCCCTAACTACTCTCCCTGCTTCCACTCTTGCTTACCCATCCATCTATTATCTATCAACTGTCAGAAAAATTTGCTAGAAATATAAATCAGATTTGGTCAGTCCCCTAGTTAAAACTCCTTCAGCAAAATATTTCCACATTTTTTACCATGGCCTGTGAAGACCCTGTGTGACTAGACCCCTGAGCACAGTACCATATCTGATAGCATGGCCCATGCTCCAGGCTCTGGTCAGAGCTCGGCCAAGTAATAGCTAAACTCTTGTGTCAGAAACTTTCTGAGTTTATCATATCTGATAGCATGACCCACGCTCTAGCTTCCCTGAGCCCCTCTCTCTGAGGGGTCAGATTGTACCCACTTAGACCTGTGCCTCGATGGCTCAGGCACATTGTCTGGGAATGTGGCTGCTTCTCCTCTCATAGATTTGGTTTTAATGCTCCACCTCAGAGAGGCCCTCCTAGACTATTCCTCTCTAACACGTTCCCACCCTCTCAGCACAGCCCCCTATCCACCTTCTATCAGCAGCACTAATCATTATCATTCCCCCTCTTATTTTTATCATTTGTAAGTCCCAGGCAGGAGAGACACTGGCCTGTCACATTGTCAATTGTATTCGCTGCAGGGACATGACACAAAACAAGACCTCCAGAAGTACTCATGGAATGAAGGATTCAACCATTGGCAAACACAAAAGGAAAAAAAAAATGTAATGTTTTCTTATAGTAAGGGTTAATGGGAATGCAATTTTCTTGAGAATCACAAGAGTACGAAACATGCTACACCTACTTGGTATTAGACATCAGCAACAAATCGCTGTACAAGAAAAGCTGCTGCTTCTGCCTCCTCCAGCCTCTCTTGAGCTCAACAGGGCCATGGATGAGCAAGGTACGAGTAGCACCCTCAGATGATGTAGTGCTTTCGCTGTCGGTGTCCACCTCCACAGACGAGCTCTTCCTGCAACACATCAAACACAGAGCAGCTAGTTACTAGTCAATCTTTTTTTTTAAATTTTTATTTATTTATGATAGTCACACACACACACACACACAGAGAGGCAGAGACATAGGCAGAGGGAGAAGCAGGCTCCATGCACCGGGAGCCCGATGTGGGATTCGATCCCAGGTCTCCAGGTTCACGCCCTGAGCCAAAGACAGGCACTAAACTGCTGCGCTACCCAGGGATCCCCTAGTTACTAGTCAAATACACAACATAGTTTAATGCCAAGTGTCAAGGTTCACACAACACTAAAATTCAGTCTCAACCCCCAAAGCAGAGCTCCAGAGCTCAGAATCAGGGATCCCTGAGTTACAGAAAGCTATAGAAAGAGGTGAGGTCACTTGGGGAACTGATGCAGAGGGAGGACAGTTTCAAGGACAAAGCCCTTGGGCATGCCAACACTTAGAGGTGTGGTGGAGAAAGCAGCAAAGCTAATCATGAGCCATTAGGTAGGCAAGAGCCAAGAAGCCAAAGGTAGAGCAGATTACAAGAAGGTGAATGAACAACAACAAACAGGACAACTTGTGGCCTAATATAAAATAAAACAACGTGTGAAGAATCAATTACAATTTGCTTTTATGTTAAGATAAAAATGAAGATAACTGAAGATCCTGGAAATTGACCCCCATCTTATCTAATTCAATATTCAAAATTGGGGTAAAAATTCTCAAAGATCAGCAAAAATACTGGAAACCTCAGAAAGTTTCTGAACACAAGAGTTTAGCCATTAGTTGGCTGAGGTCTGACAGGACTTCCGGGTCAAAATAGGTAAAACAACTCAATTGAACAGAATGTAAAAATTCTTTCATAACTAGGACAGGTATTTTCATAGACTCACTGAAAATTCTGTCTCATGGAGAGAGAGAGTTGGCTCTCTTGTGGAGCCAAGAAAGTGTCTCCACCTCCCCCAAGGATGTATAAAGCCTGTTCCCTTCTGCTCAGCAGCACTGAATCTTATGAACAGGAGCAGCTTTTCAGGAAGCTGGTGCTGGAGTTACTAATTAGTTTCTATGTATTAGAGGAAACAAAACAACAGTTCCTGTTATTGCCGGTCTGTTTGGATGATCAGAAATAGTGGATCAGAAGACTACCTCATGCGCTGAAGCCTTGAATGTCCACCTGTAAGCTCAGCGTGCTTTCTGATTGACGGGAACATGCTTTTGTCTTCAATTCAAGGGACGGGAAATTGAGTGAGTCCACAGCACTTGGCAGAGTACTGTCAAATGCTTGAAGCCTGAAGATTCCACAGTGGTCCCTGGTCACTGCAATTATGATGTCACAGATTCAGAGCTCATGTCATAACTGCCAAACTGACATACTGGTTTCCCTATCTTGGCCTCCAAGTTTTGATTTTTTAAAAGTAATCTTTTTGAGATAACTGTAGATACATTTGCAGCTATAAGAAATAACACAGAGAGATGACATCAGTTTTTTACAGTCTTCCAGAGACACTTCCATCACCACAAGGGTCCTTCCTATTACCTGTTTACAACCACACAAATTTCTTTCCCCCTCCACCACTTCTTTAATCCCTGGCAATCATAAATCTGTTCTCCATGTGTATAATGTTACCATTTCAAGAATGTTATACAGATGGGATCATATAGTTTATGACATTTGGGGATTTGCTTTTTTCTGTTTGATGTAACTGGAGATTCATCTGGATGGCTGCAAGTATTCACAGTTCATTTCTTGGTGTCCCTTAGTAGTACATCATGATATGGATGTATCACAGTTTGCTTAACTTCCTGTTGAAGGAGTTCGAAGTGTCTGCAGGTTTTGGCTGTCACTAATAAAGCTACTATAAACATCTGTGTACAGGTTTCTGTGTCAGCATGAAGTCTTCACTTCTCTGGGCTAAATGCCCAGGACGGGAAGAGCCAGGTCATATGGTAGCTGCTAGGTTTTGTTTTTTAAGAAACTGTCCAACTGTTTTCCAGAATGGCTGTGCTGTTTCACATTCTCCCCAGTACTGTATGAGTCATTCAGTTTCCCCTCATCCACAGGAGCATTTGATGTTGTCATTTTTTATTTTAGCTATTCTGATAGCTGTGTAGTGTGATATCTCACTGTGGATTTCACTTGCATTTTGCCACCTGGACATCTCCTTCAGTGTCAAAGCACCTACAGGAGCCTGTTAAAAACATGTTACATGAAGACAGTGTTCCCTTTCCACTAGGAAACTGATGATTTTACAGATGATGAGCCTCCTGCGCATACAGGTTGGACTCTGAATCCAAGCAGCCGTGACGTAACATGAAGGATTCAAATCCAGCTGACTCAGGAGGTCACGCAGCTTTCTGTGAGGGCCCCTCCCCCACTCTTCCCTTATGTGCAGTGTCTTTCTTTGACAACCCTGGAGGACTGAAATTTGATCCTACAGACAAAGTTTGTGGTTTCCCTTACAGGCTCCTGTAACAGGCATGTGAAAACCTATCTTTTATTCCCCACTAGACTCTATGGACCTCAAGGAAAGAGTCTATGTCTGATTTACCATTAAATTCTCACAAACATTGGCACATCAGAGGAATCAAAAAATTCTGTATTGAACAAGTGAATGAAATGGTTTTCTGGCAGGGATGGACAGGGAAAAAGGCATGACATAAAATAGCCTTTCTCTTATTTACTTCATTCATTCAACAGATAGTGTTTGAACCTGTACTAGGAGAAAGGCACTTGATAGGTCTGGGCAACAGGGAGCCAGACCCTCCTCTCACAAAACCAGGATTTAAATAAGGGGAGGTGGAGACAGAAATTAAACAGAGAATGCCATCAATACTGCCTAACACAGCCTCTGGAACATACTGCAGAGGAAAATTAAAGAGTGAGATGAGAAATTTAGGGAGGGACTTGACACCTGATTTCAATTATGGAGAGGAAGGCTTCTTTGACGAGCTCATTTGAAATGACCTTTATCTTTTATTTTTTTGAAATGACCTTTAAAGAATAACTTGGGATTACTTAGAAGAGAGAAAGAGGAAGGAAGGGGGAAGGGAGGGAAGATACATTTGTCAGTTGAAGGGACAGAATGTAACTAACTGATGTTTCAGAAACATGGAAGATTTTGCTGGATTGGAGACACAGGCAGAAGGTATGGGGGGGGGGATCAGCCTGTAAATTAGGTAGAGGCGAGGGCACAAGTCCTGGTAGTCCACCCACTTTAGGCTTTTTTAAGGCTTCTTATCTTAAAACCAAACTAGCACAAAAAAATGGCATGTAGATAGTAGCCTCCAGAGTTCTCACCACTTTTATTTATTTTTAAAAAATATTTTATTTATTTGAGAGAGAGAGAGACAGTGCATGGCACAAGAGGTGGGGGGAGGGGCAGAGAGAGAGAGAGAGAGAGAGAGAGAGAGGAAGAAGCACAAATGGTGCTGAGTGTGGAGTCTGACCTGGGGCTCTGTCTCATGACCCTGAGATCATATCCCTGAGCTGAAATCAAGAGTCGGGAACTCAACCAAGTAAGCCACCAGGTGCCCCTTCTCACCACTTTTAAAGGACAAGTGCTAGTCTGGCCATGCTTGACTGTATTTAGAAACATGGAGGCTCATTGGGCAACACTTTCTGGCCTCCCATCAAGCACCTGTCAAAATCTATTTCAGGTAAAAAATAATCTATTTCAGGTTAAAAATATAGGCAGACTTATCTCTGCACCTTCCCCAATTCTCAGATTATGTCCCATTCTCTGCGTCTCCCTTCAGAGAGGTTAGAGATTTAGAGGCCGGGAAAACTTCTCTCCTTTTAGAATCTCGTCCTGTTGATCAATTCTGATATGCATCAGACTCACTTGGGAGGCTTTTCAGGCACTCATTCTGAAACTGCCTCCCCCAGAGGTTCTGATTCATCAGATCTGGAAAAAGCTCTTTGAGTGATTCTTACATGTAACCAGGATTGTGAGTCACTGGCTTTCAGGAATTAATTGAGAAAGATACAGTGTTTGATAGTATCTTCTCCTTGTAGTAAAGCAAAGGAGAGAAAAGTTTGAGAAAGATAAAGGGAGCTTTGTTTTACCATGTCACAGTTACCTTTGCAGTAATAGCTAAAGCTTAATTTCTTCCATAACACCATTTTTATTTTAATTTGATGAATGAACTCTAAATAGAATAATAGTGATAGGGTCTGTTTTCTTTTCTTTTTTAAAGATTTTATTTATGTATTTATTCATGAGAGACACAGAATGAGAGAGAGAAAGGCAGAGACACAGGCAGAGGGAGAAGCAGGCTCCATGCAGGGAGCCTGACGTGGGACTCCATCCCGGGTCTCCAGGATCATGCCCTGGGCTGACGGCAGCGCTAAACCGCTGAGCCACCCTGGCTGCCCTAGGGTCTGTTTTCATCTATTTCACCAAACACATATGTTTTCAGCCTAAATATCAAATAGAAGAGATACTGTAAGGTGATCTTTATGCCCATAATACCATATTATTATACCATTTTTGTCAATACCATACTGTTTTGATTATTACAGCTTTGTAATATATCTTGAAATCTGGGACTGTGATACCTCCAGTTTTTTTTCTTTTTCAGATTGCTTTGGCTATTTGGGGTCTTTTGTGGTTCCATACATGCTTATGAATTACTTGTTTTAGTGTGAAAAATATTATTGGCTCTTTGCTAGGGATTCCATCAAATCTGTAGATTATTTTGAGTATGGGACATTTTATTAATACTTGTTCTCTCATCAATAAGCATGGAATATTTTCCCATTTGTGTTGTCTTCAAATTTTTTCACCAATGTTTTATAGTTTGTCTTTCACTTATTTCTAGGTATCTTATTATTTTTGGTGCAATTGTTAATGGGAATGTTAATTTCTCTTTTTGCTCTTCATTATTAGTGTATAGAAATGCAGTGGATTTCTGTATATTGGTTTGTATCCTGTGACTTTCCTGAACTCATTTATCAGTTCTAGTCAATTTTTGGTAGAATCCTGAGGGTTTTCTACGTATAGTATCATGGCACCTGCAAATAGTAAAAGTTTTACCTCTTCTTTACCCATTTGGATGCCATTTATTGCTTTTTCTTGTCTGATTGCTGGTGCTAGGACTTCCAGTACTATGCTGAATAAAAGTAGTGAGAGTGGAAATCCTTGTTTTGTTCTTGATCTTGTGGAAAAGCTCTCACTTTTTCACCATTGAGTATGATATTAACTGTAGTTTTTTCATATGTGGTTTTCATTCTGTTGAGGTATATTCCCTCTAAACTTACTTTGTTGAGTTTGTATCATGAATGGATGTTGTGATTTTAAATGCTTTTCTGCATCTATTAAAATGATCATGCATTTTTACCCTTCTCTTGTTGATGGGATGTATGATGTTAATTGATTTGTGGATATTGAATCACATTTGCATACTAAGAATAAATCCCACTTGATCATGGTAAATGACTTTTTTAATGTATTGTTGGATTTGGTTGGCTAATACTTTGTTGAGGCTTTTTGCATGTACATGAATCAAAGATATTGGCTTGTAGTTCTCTCTTTCTCTGTCTCTCTGTAGTCTCTTTATCTGGTTTTGGTATCAGGGTAATGCTGGCCTCATGGAATACACAGAAGCTTTCCTTCTTCTGTTTTTTGAAGTAGTTTGAGAAGAGTAGGTGTTAATTCTTCTTTATATGTTTGGTAAAAAAAATTTTTTTTAAGATTTTATTTATTTATCCATGACAGAGAGAGACAGAGGCAGAGACACAGGCAGAAGGAGAAGCAGGCTCCACGGAAGGAGCATGATGTAGGCCTTGATCCCAGGACTCTGGGATCACGACCTGAGCTGAAGGCAGACGCTCAATCGCTGAGCCACCCAGGCATCCCCTCTCTTTTTTATGAGTCTGGCTAAAGGTTTATCAATTTGGTTGATCTTTTTAAAGAATCAGCTCCTGGTTTTATTGATCTGTTCTCTTGTTTTTTGTTTTTAATTTCTATTTCATTTATTTCTGCTCTTATCTTTATTATTTTATTTCTTCTGCTGGTTTGGGGTTTTATTTGTTCTTTTTCCGGCTTCTGTAGTGTAAGGTTAGGTTGTTTATTTGATATTTTTCTTGCTTCTTGAGGTAGGGCTGGATTGCTCTAAAGCTCCTTCTTAGAACAGATTTTGCTGGATTCTAAAGTTTTTGGACCACTGTGTTTTCATTTTCATTGGTCTCCAAGTATTTTTAAACTTCTTTGATTTCTTCTCTTAAAATTTTAAATCTTTGATTACATGTGCACATTGGAAAACATTATGTAATGGCAAGAGCATGAGGTCTGGAATCAAATTACATAGTTTTAATCCTTCCTCATAATTTACTACCTACATGACATTGGGTAAACCAGTTACACTTCTGAAGCCTCACTGTTGTCATTTATAAAATCAGGAGGTGATAAAAGCACCTGCTTCATAGGGTTGTTCTGAGAAATAAATGAGATCATACTGCAGAAATCTTAGTATGATATCTAACAGAGTAATCCTTCAAATGATTTAGTTATACTTATAGGAGACAATGAGACTTTTTATTCAGAAATAGTAACAATATCATGGGTATTCTCCATGACCAAAGATAGGGAGAGATTGTAGTAATGCCAATTGAGTAACTACAAATTGCCAAGTTCTTTGCCAGGCAGTTTATGGACATCATCCCATTTCCTTGCAGCAGGTTTGTGAAGTAAGAATCATTATTTCCACTTTATAGTTGGAGAAACTGAAGTTTAGTAAAGTAAGGCACTGAAAACCACATACCTAATAATTCATAGAGTCAAGTTTGTCTAATTTCAAAGTCCTATAATTTTTCCTTGCCTAAACAATGTTTCCCTCCTGGAAGAGGAAAGAGTATATATTTTAAGCCACATCCCATTTAGGCTGGCTCCCAAATTATTTAGCTGACACATAAGTGAGTCTTTTCATCAACTGTCAGTGTTCACATATGGTGCCCATGTCCCACCCAGTCTCTTCTCCCGGGAATGGCTGGTTGTGGAACCCAGAGCCACTACTGGTACCATGAACTGACTGTCAGACAGGAAATTTGCATCAGCTCTCAATGTGGATAGGAGACTCCTGGGACTTTACAGAACGAGATCTTAGGCTTTAGACAGGCTGGGAGTAAGAGTCAGGACTTTGAAAGTCTAATGATTCCCCTCCTAATGTCCAGTGGTTCACATCTCTTTGATAGATACCAGGCTATGAATTTGTGGCTAAACATTTCCACTGCCTTCTAAGCTTGATACCCATCCTGGATCAGTATTATGAGTAATTTCTCTCCTGATTCTGGCACTCTGGATTTTCTACTACCACTAATTGATCTCTATAAAGAGGAAAAAAAGGATGCCCAGGCCTTGGCAGTTGAGTGTTCACTCCACTACCCTTTGCTGCCGTCTACTGACCATATCTGGAAATTACACTTAACCTTCCAGGTCCTTGTCCCAAAGCAGATAGAGATACTGCAGTGAGTGAAACCAGGCACACAAAATTTGAGATGCATCAAAAAACTAAGTAAATAAGATATGATATTTTAATTTAACATTTTTAGAAGTCAATTTTCAAAAAACACATGAACAAAATACCAAAATGTACCCTAAAACAGTACTACTAGCTTATATGTACAAAGACCCTGCCATCCATCTTTTCATTAAAGAAAGAGGTCTAATACCACAGTGGAAAATCATGATACCAGTGCTGATGAACCCTTTTCATCACTCGCATATATGGGAAAAAGACCCAGAAAATTTAGAATAAACCAAAAAAAAAAAAAAAAAAGAGAGAGAGAGAGAGAGATGGTGCCAGTGGAACAGATATTATGACTTCTGAGGAAAACGAGTAAGAGAACGGAAAAAAAAAATTAAGAAAACAAAACCAACTAACATCTTCAGAGTCAAGAAGCCAAAAAAGAGGTGGCTATGAAATAAGAACAAAGGCAGATAAATATTTCTTGTATACTAATGGTATCATCGACCAAATTGAATTTAATAAAAAGTCTTGAAGATTGAGTTCAAGGAATCCCATTTGACCTTGACACTTGGAACATTCATTTCAGTTTTAATGACCTAAGGTTACCCTTTTTTTCTCAATAAATAGAATTATTTAGTCCTTCAGTAAGGAGTAATTTAATCATTGGAATAACAGAAATGCTATTTTAATTTGTAGAATCAACATACAAACAAAGCTTGGAAGACAACAACTGTAAAAGAGAATCTGACTAATATTAACACTGATAATATGAAACAATGGAAGTCTGAATATTAAAGCAGCAGAGAGATATGGAAGATAATGTAACAGAATTTTCTCACCTATTTATTTATATAGCAAGAAATCAATTTTATACTGTCTAAAATTGATGTAACAAAATAGAGTTTAAGTATACTCTTTAAAATGATAATCACCAGAAATATCAAAGCAATGTAACTGGAAAAACGTAGACATGGATGGATCAAAGAAATAAGTTTCTCATCTTCCAATAGACACTATCTAAAGTTGATAAACAAGATAAAAGAAGAAATCAAGTATTAACATATATTTCAGAGGTACTGTGATAACCACCAGGAGAACAGAAAATACTTAAGAATAGGGAGCTGGAAATGAGCCGGGGAACAAGTTCAGGCTGAGAATTTACTTTTCGCTTGGTATCACTCTGTACTGCTTGATTTTTAAAACAGGTGTATGTAGTAATTTTAAGTATAAAAGTTAGAAGAAAAAAAAACTCGATTTTTTGCAGCTGCAGCTCTTGGCACCACTCCCTTTCCAGCTGCAATCTCTCTCCTTACACCAGTAGTCCGATTCTACGGAGACAGGAAGGAGTAAAAGAGAGTAGAAAAGTTTCTGTCCTGAATTTAAGTTTTTTGGAATCTTTTTGGTTTGTGCTCGGGTTCTATCTTTTCAATGGTGCAACTCTTTGGAATACTGACTTTTGACTACTTTAATCTGTGATATCTAGAATCTCCTTAACGTTTTGCTAAACTTTGTTATCCTTCTTTTACTCCTTGACAAAAGACTACTCCTGACTCATTGCCTCTTACTGTGATCACAGTATTTTATTTTCTTAGAATCTTGATTCTGGCCAACTACTGCTTGGCCTGGCCCAACTCAACCTGCCTAGGTAGGAATGAAACGTCTATGGAAGAGAGATGACAATTACCATTTTCAGAATAAATAAAAAGTCATATACTAGTAAGTTAAACATAGTACTGAGGGAGTAGGGTGATGTTCATTATCCCATTCCTCATGTGTTTATAAAGGAGAGTGTACTTCACTGTTCTGGAGAGAACAGACTTGGAAGAATTTGGGAGTAGAAGTTTTCTCTAGACTTGTGGTCTCACCATCTTGTACCAAAGTAGCCAAAACATGAGACACAAGACACAAAGAAATGGAGAAACCAGAATATCTACCTACATTTTTGAAGAAGGCAATAATGTCTCAAATGTCACTCTCTGAGAGAAAATAGGTAATATATATATGGGAAACCACTGCACACATCACCAAAACAAAACAATAACAACAGCAAAAGCAAAGGAATACCTATATTAAACATGTGGAAGCACAACTATTGATGGGCACTTTCTGCTCAGTCATACAGATTCACAGGCCGTGGATTCAGTGTGGGTGCAGCTGGCTGGCGTGCCACCGGACTGAGACCAGGTCCTCGCTGTCTCCAGCATAGGTGCTACTAAGTTATCTGCTGTGCTCTTTGGCCGATAGCAGTGTCAGATGACATTAGTCACTTAATTGGGGTACCACAGTTTTGTGACAACTTCTATAGTGGATATGCAGTTTCTTTTTTGACTGCTGACCCCTTGGAGACTAGAATTAATTAGAGATTTGAACCAACTTTGAGGAGGCTGAAGAAGCTATACTCTTTCCTGTGCCAGGACACAGCTTTAGCTATAGGAACCTTGGCTCAGAGTAAAAGCCTCTGGCTGACACTGAGCCAATTGTATAAAATGGAGAGTGAGAGCATTTGGACTTTAATTTCTATGAGCTTTTATTTGCAAGGGGATTTAGTTTGTGGGGAAGTTGAGTAACAAAAATGAGTTTCATATTGTTAAAATTTGGGACATTTTAATGTTGATACAGTTCTCTGTATTCATTTCATAAAGTCTGGTGAGCTATTTTGGACAACATGACTGGGCATAATTAGTGATAAGAAATAGAGAGTGAACTTTCAGCTTAGTACTATCTGACTCATGATGCTAGTCTTTTATGGGCAAAAAGCAAAATGCCCTTCAAGCAGTCCCAGAAGGACTCTGTGTAGGGAGAAGCAGACTTGGGGACTGTGTGAGCACAGCAGCACTGTGAGCATGCACCACTCAGCTGAGAGGGACAGTTGCCTGGTCCCCCTCTGATGCCTGAGTACAAAGGGTTATGACATTGTTTCTCAGCCTTCCATCATGTGTACACCGCCTTCATGACTTTTCTACAAATACTGACAT
>CM052490.1:104578-123173 GCA_028533335.1 Chrysocyon brachyurus
TTGAAGGCGATTCTGGTAAGAGTTCAGAAATAAAAGCAAGAGCTTCAGAGATAGACTCTATCTTCTTAGAGAATACATAACTAATCAGAAACAGATTGTTCGAAATATGGATGTTGAAGATCTTTCTGTGAGATCTCAGAATGGAAATAAGGAACATGTTATTGGAAACCATAAAAAAGGAGAACCTTGTCATGAAATGGCAGAAACTTGGCTTAACGAGTGTTCTAATATTTTGTGGAAGTTTGAACTTGGAAACAATAAAATCGGATATTTATCTGAGTAGATTGCTCAGGAAAGTTTTAAAGGAGCTTGTTTCCTCCTGACTCCTTATACTAAAATGCAAGAAGAGAGAAATGAGTTGAAGAAGGTATAAAGCAAAAAGAAGTCAGGACTCAAAGATGTGGAAAATTCTCAAGTTTCCTAATTTCTCAGTTTGTCATTTCTGCTCTAGCCTTGTGCTCATGCTCTTGCTACCCCTAGACAGTTCCCTCCTTGTCTTCTTCCCATCCATGTCCGACCTATAGAGTCAGCTTCCCAACAAAGTCTGTCTTGATTTGTTTAGTCATGTTGGCATTTTCTCTTGTGAATTTCTGTAGCCTTATAATCATTTTCCTGTGATTTTTGTGACATGTAGTCTTTAATGCCCATTTCTTTTTTTAATTTTACATTTTCTGAAATTGAAATTTCAATTTTACTCTTTTTTCTATGTATATACATATATCTTTTCAGCAATTCTAGGTCCAGCCTCAATGCTTTTTATGGATAACATATATGTAATCCACGGGTTCTAGAATATGAGGAAATAGAAAATGTGAGTTCTGAATGGTTCTCAGATGGTTCTCCATGGCACCTACAAGAGTAGGGCTAGAGCAGTGGGAAATTTAAGCAAACCAGTGGAGCCTTGCTCTGGTCACTCCACAGCCTTGAACAAGCAGCTCAACTCTTTTTTTTTTTTTCTAATACTTTTTGCTTTATTATTTTATTTATAGATCTGAGCAAAAAGTTTTGTGAACCCAAAAATATTGGTATAAATGTGTAGTATGCTTTAGCTTTGTCTCTCTTAGGAGAACACAGGCTTCTGCACCCAAAGAGACTGGCACAGTTATGTCTAGATAATTGGGTCAGCTTATTCTTGATTGGATTGTGTGCAAACATGCAGACTACATCCATAGTCTTCACTCCTCTTAATCTTTCAAACAACTCTGTGCCAATCTCCTAAATGTTAGTTCCCATCTAATATTTTCCTTAAAAAAAAAAAATGGTGCCTCAGAATGAACACGAATTTTATAGCATTAATAGTTCTTTATAGACCGCAAATTTTAGATTTCTTTCCAAAGCACATGAATGGATTTTAAGAAAATCTGTAAATGGCTATAATTTAAGAGGAAAGTATTATCCTTAAGAGAAGATTAGAATTTGGAGGGAAAAACAACCACAACTTTTATCTAGAAACTTGTTATCTTCTCCCTCTGAGCCCCTTCTCCTGCATGCTCTCAATCAATCAATCAATCAATCAATCAAATCTTTATTTCAAAAGGGGAAATGGGCTCACAAAATTGTGGAGTCTGGCAAGTCTAAAATCTATAGGGTAAGCTTGCAGGCTAGAAATTCAGGTGATAATTGATGTTATAGTCTTGAGCCCAAATTGTACAGGCAAATGAGAAATTCAGGCAAGGTTACTATGGCACAGTCTTGAGGCTGAATTCATTCTTCTATAGGAAACTTGTCTTTGCTCTTAAGGCCTTCAACTGTTTGGATGATGCCCACCCACACTACGGAATGTAATCTGCTTTACTCAAAGCCTACTAATTTAAATGTTATTCACATCTAAAAAATATATTCACAGTAACGTCTACACTAGTTCTTGACCAAACTATTGGGCACCATAGCATAACCATGATAACATATAAAATTAACCATCACGGTGTGTCATTATCTATTAGGCTCTGTTTTCTACCTCTTTTCCTCACTCAGCTCCACTTCGTTTCACCTTACTCCACCAAATAAAACACAGTATGATTTCAGCCTTGTAAGGGTCTCCAATCTGCTACAGACCTAAAATCTCTGAACTAATCAGGAGTTCAAAGAGCTCTCTAGATGACACAGCCACAAAGACCAAATTCCCAACAGCTTTGTGTATCAGAGGTTTTCCTGCATGGTAGGTTTGGTGGAAGAGACAATGAGTGAAGGAAGCAAATGGATATGAGGCAGGCTGATCTCAAAATGTTAATACACATTTGCCACTGAATTCACATCATGGATGGTGTATCATTTGTGTCATTATTGCTCGAAGTAAATTTTCATGAAGTCTTTAAACCTGTACCCTGATACATATGTCAAGACTGATGGAGTGTGGCTAGGTAAGGGTGGATCTGAGCTGCTCTTTCATTCTGTATTTGGAATCTCAGTAGTCATCTCCTGGGTTTTTTTAGAGCAGAACTGATACAGCATTCAGGGGCATTTCAAACTCTTGAAATGACATTTGAAAGCATTCAAATGAATGCAAGTAGCTGCATAAAGTAAGCACTAAAACGTGAGATTAACTATTGCTCTGCTTTATGAGCCCTTTCATGTTTTTCTTCTAGCACCGTGGTAATAATAAAACTTAATTGTAGCAGCCTTGGCTGTTTAAAAACAGCACATATGTATTTCCACATTTGATTCTTCCTCCAAATAGCACCATAGACAAATATTGTTCTACAGATATGAAACTGGGGATTCAGAATTCAGATTTCACTTGCTGAAAACAAATAGTAAATATTGGGTCAGAAGTAGATCACAGCTTTATCCACTACATCATCTAGTCTGTTAAACATTCTCAATTGCTGTTCAGGGAAATAAAAATCATTATGTTTCTAAAGTAAATTATGAACCAACAGCCCCGAACGACTTGTGTTTGAGGTAAGAGTTCTTACACAAGAAAAAAAAAAAAAAAAAAGCAACTATTTGTGGCATTACCATGAAAGTCTCTTACTGTGAACTGTCAGAGAAAAAAATTAAATTTACATGACTCTCATTGATTTAAAATGTAACATAAAAAAACTAGAAGAAAAAAGAAATGGTGTTTTGCGTTATGATAATAAAGGAAGTAATTTTCTTTTGTGTCTGG
Source organism: Chrysocyon brachyurus (assembly GCA_028533335.1). Lineage (NCBI taxonomy): Eukaryota > Metazoa > Chordata > Mammalia > Carnivora > Canidae > Chrysocyon > Chrysocyon brachyurus. The sequence goes on from CM052490.1 coordinate 107,688, forward strand.
TAATTGCATTGGAAAACATTTAAAAAATAAGTACAACTCAAACTTAACTAGATCTTTGAAGAAGTAGAGGAAGGAGGAGATTCATTCTGAGGATCAGCTTGATCTTTGCTTCTTTCACAGAGATCAAAAGACTTATTGTTATTTGAGAGGGGAAAAGCAAAATTCCATTAGGACTGAGATGAAGGATGGTGGGAGCAGAGTAGCTGCTTTCCAGTACTTCCTAATTGGGTATCCTGTCTCCAACAAGATACTCTTAATTGATTCTTCAAAATCTTAATTCCAGTAATTAAGCCATTTAGACATTGGAAGGATGTTAAACAGAGTCCAGTAAGAGCAACAGGATTCAAAGTCACTTCAAATGACTAGAGTGGCAAAGAGATGAAGGGATCGGAAAACAGGAAACTTTTTTCCTGGCCCTCTAAAGTTAATCTGCAGTGCCTCAAATGAGTTCATTTATCATTCTTGGGCCAGATAATAGGTCTCAGAAATCTCAGAACTGGTTCTCTCTATATAAATCCATCCTTTGTTTTAGATACAAAACCTAATTATTCCCATTCTGTCCTCAGCACGCTGACTTCTGAACCCAGCCCAACTCACAATCTGCGGACTGAAAGTGTAGTCTCAATAAAGTCCTGAATTATGTGACAAAATGTTCTTAGTTTTACTAAAATCAAACTCATCACACATAATACAGTAAGTTCTGAAGTTGGTTTTGTTGTTGTTGTTTTTAAAGCACAACCACAACAAAAGTAAGTGATAAAGCCCCAACTGTATTTCCTTTCCATGACAATGAACAATGAAATGTTCTCTGTTTCTGAGAGGATCATTTGTTCTATAGAAAGTAATTTAATAAAAAAAAAAAAAGATCATTTAAAAAGGCACATCTTAGAGCAGTACAGACATTTAAAATTTGGGCCACGTATTTATGTTTTAAACTGCAGTTATTACTCGTTCTCTATCTTTTGCCATTTGCTTATCTCATTTGACAAGCATATTCTCAATGGCCTTTATCTCTTTCTCCATATATGGAATACCAATCACATACAGTTGAAAATCCGGAAGAAAATTAGCATTCTATAAACACCAGTCACTTTCTTTCATGGTGCTTCATTTTATTTACTATAGAGCTTTTATCGATATTGCCTGGAATGACTTGATCTTTTGTTGAGTTTATGGTTGATTTTTATCTCAGCAGACTGTAAGTTCCATGAAAGCAGAGCCATTTTCTGTCACGTGTTCTAGAGCCTGAGCCCCAAAGAGGTGTGCTTGGCACATAGTTTTGTTTTGTTTTTGTTGTTTTAGAGAGAGAAAGCTTATGCATGGGTGGGGGAGGGGATGGGCAGAGAGAGGGAGAGAGAAAAATCCACGCTCAGCATGGAGCCAATATGGGGCTCCATCTCATGACCCTGAGATCATGACCTGAGCCAAAATCAAGAGTAGGACACTTAACCAATTGACACTTAGCCCACCTGGGTGCCCCAAGTTATTCATGTATTTTAATAAATTCCAGGCACAGGACTAGACACATTGTGGACATTACCTCATTTAATTCTCAAAGTGATCTTGAAATGTAAATATATTATCCCTTTTTCACAATGAGGAATCAAGGCTTAAAGGAATTAAGTAACTTGTGAAAAATCAAACAATAAGGAATTTAGGTCTTCTGTGTGTTCTGTTTGGGGACCATGTTATAAGAAATGTTCCCAAAGTAGGCCATGGCTATAAACAAGATGATTGTGGGTACTAAACAAAGTGGCATTAAGTAACAGCATCAGACCATAAAAAAATTATTCCCTTTAAAACTTCTTTGTAATTAACTTTATTACATCAATGATAAAGTCTCAAATTGGTGTCAGTTTGTATTTATTGCTCCTGCAGTAATTACTACTCTCCTCTCTCTCTGTCTCCTTATTTCACTTAAGGGCCAGTAAGAATATAAACCCAGTTTTTGTTTACAGTGTATAAATTTTCTACAACTTAAGGCAATTAGTTCTGGTTTCTGATTTGCAATAGTTACATAGTTCCATCATAAATAAAATTTTAGATAAAAGCCTTAAATTTACTTAAGGAAAAGATTCATTAGATAAGAGTACAGGTGGGCAGCCCGGGTGGCGCAGCAGTTTAGCGCCGGCTTCGGCCCAGGTCGTGGTCCTGCAGACCCAGGATCAAGTCCCACATCGGGGTCCCTGATGGAGCCTGCTTGTCTCTCTGCCTGTGTCTCTGCCTCTCTCTCTCTCTCTCTCTGTATTTCTCATGAATAAATAAATGAAATTTAAAAAAGATAAGAGTACAGATGATACATTTGGCAAAAAATATGGAGGTGGCACACAAAATCTGGTTTAGAAAACTCTGCTCTAAAGCAAATATACAAAGCCCTAAAATAGAAACAATCAATATAAGGGATTGCTATGATAGGGAAACTCAGACACCTAAAATAATTGTCTCCAAAGAGCTTTAAAAGTGGTGTGCTTGAGGTACAAAAAACTAACTCTACATAACTAGGGAAAATACCACTGTGATACAAATGCTGGGCATATGATTAAGTTATAGTTCCTGACTAATGCTGTCAAAAATACAGTGGGGGCATATATAAGTAATCAGAATACAAGTTAGGAAACAAAAAATGCCCAAAAGAAGAAATACATGTGATGTGAATCACACCTTGTTATCATTAAATTTGTTAATTGTAATTAATAATGACATATCAATTATATATTTGCTTAAAGTTATATATAAATATTATACATTAACTTACTTAATTTCAGTTAATCTTGTCATACATGCTCAGAATAATGAATATCCTTTCTAAGTCTATTAGGTAAAAAGAGAAATAAAAACCGCTTTAATCTCATTTTACATAGTACACAAATGTGAAATATTCCCACTTGCAAAAGTGCTGGGCACTCTTATAATTGCAAGAAAAGCCTCAATGGGTTTGGCAAACATGACCTGCTAAATTGCCAACCATCTAAAAGTAATCAAATTCATAACCCTGGTAAAGCTTCCCAATCTTTAATATGGCACCAAGTCAGTGCTTCACTAAGGTATGGTGCTGCCTGAGAAACTGTCCTCACTTATTCTACTTCTGGGTAAACCTTTAACAATGAAGGGACTGGATTTGCTATTATATTCTTTTTTTTTTTTTTTCTCTTATATTCTTTATGCTGACATCTGTTTATAGGGAGTAGCAGAGTAAATTCACGTGGTCCAAAAGCCTGGGCTTCCTGTGAGGCCACCTGTCCATCGCTTGCTACTTTCTGCAAACAGCTTCAAAGGTATAAGCTAACATAGGACATCTGCTGCTGTCTTACTCCAGAGAGGCCATCTGATGACATGGAGAGCATGGACCTGAGAGCATAGGCTCTACATTCAAATTCTAACTCTTCCATTTATTTGAGCAAGTTGCTTAATTTCTCTTGGCCTGAATTATTTCAACTGCAAATTGGGTGAAAGAATCTTATTAGGAGATTTTGAACATTAAGTGAAATAAAGTAAGAGAATATTCGGTGAGGTTATCCAGCACATAATAAAACCTCAATTATCATTAGCTATGATTAGACTGCATTATGAAGTACAGTGTTTTCTCCTCAGGGCTTTCCAGAGCCCTTGGGAAACATGAGCCTTTTAATCTTCCCCTCTCGTGCCCCTTACCTAGTGGAGTGCTTCAGGCAGTGACTCTGGGCTATTTCCTCAGCCCCTCAAGTTCTCTCTCTCTCTCTCTCTCTCCTTCTCCCTCTCTTTCTCTGCTGTATCTCCCTTGCCAGGAGAGTCAATCTTGAAGTACTACCTCCCCCAGTGGCTCAAATACTTTTCCTTCTGCTCTACAAAGAGAAAGGTGGCATTAAAATTCAAACAGGGGGGATCCCTGGGTGGCTCAGTGGTTTGGCGCCTGCCTTTGGCCCAGGGTGAGATCCTGGAGTCCCGGGATCAAGTCCCACATCAGGCTCCAGGCATGGAGCCTGCTTCTCCCTCTGCCTGAGTCTCTGTCTCTCTCTAATAAATAAATAAATAAATAATAAATTAATAAATAAATAAATCTTTAAAGTTCAAACAGGGATTTTGTGATTTTTCCAGAGAGGTGACTTTCACATATCCTCTGTAGAATCAGTCTAGAATGTTCTTCTCATTTGCCACTCTCTTCGTTAGCTGGCTAAGAGTTAACATTTAATACAATGCTTGCCCTAATCTTTTTATAGCCACTGACTGCGCCTCCCTGGAAACTTCCACATTTTGTTTCTGATAAACAGCATGTTAGACATTTGCCCAAACAAAACAAAGAAAGTGTTTGAACTCAGCCTGTGCTATTTTTGCATACTTTTACTTTATAGACAAGTGCTACAATAAAGACAACGTGTAAGTTTAGGGAGATAGAGCATGTAAGACCCCCAGACTTATTGGCCTGTGTACAGAACAAAATGTTTAATCCTTCAGAATATCTATCTGGAGAAAGAATCATTCCTGAAATGTTATAGCTTCAGTTGTGTGTGCTGAGTGTGAAACAGGCCCCCAGTGGCTGTAGCCATTTGGCTTTTGGAGAATCAACTGGACCTGAGAAACCACAGAACAAGATCTTCTCTTTAACTTGGTTTTTAGTGGTAAAAACCTGAGGCTGGATTGTTCAAATATCCTTAGATTCTCAACATACCAGAGTCCCCTTATTGTAAATTCCCTCTTGGGGCTTAAGCAAGCATAAGTGGGTGTCTGTTACATATATACAAAAGAATCCAACTTTAAAACTGAAATTTTAAAACTTTTAAGGATATTAAACTGGTCATCAATATATTAGACTTCTGTATGTCTTAGTACATTTTTTTCACTATAAAAAACTCATCTACTTGTTTCAAGAGCCAACAGGTAGGGTCAACTACCTCTAAAAAAATATCAGTAAAGAAAAACACTCTTATTCAGCGAATTTCTCAATGTAATGGGGCATATAAAACATGCACATACATAGCATTTCAGATTTCATTTTACCTTCACCAAAATTATGTTCTCATTAAAATGACCTAAATCTTTTGAATTAAAAGAACAGGAGTTTCTTATAATATTCAATATTCAATAATCTTGTGATATTACTAACATTATATATATAGGATTTTAGGCAGTGACATGATATACTTTTGCAAATGTGTATCATTTATTTGAGGCAGATTTTCAGGAATTTGTACTGGGAAGTCATAATAGCTGTTTTACTTCTTTTTGTAATGTAGATCTTGAGAAATTTACTCCCCCTATACTTCCTGAAGTTCTTCTTTGACTATTAGAATTATCCTTCCAACATACCACACACTTTCCTGTCACTGCATCTTTTTTTGATGCTATCTCTCCCCTCAAGTAAGTTTGCAAGGAAAACTTTGATTTATCTTGCAGAACCTGATTTAAATATCACCATCTCTGGCAAGTATTCTCTATGTACTTTCTATCTCTACCTCTTTGAGTAGAAGCAATTTTTTACTTTCCATTTATCTTTCATCTTATCACTTTGTAAAACCATCTAATATTTTTATGATCTGCTCTATTAGTAATTTCAGGTCTGTCATCCAAAGTTATCTATAAGTCCCTTTATGGCAAAAAACAGATCTTCTTCATAATTGCATCTTTCTAGCACACTAGACAATTTCTCATTGATAACCGACGTTTAGTACATGTTTGTTGTTGCAAAGAAATTTCAGCTCAGAAAAATGTGAAGAAAATTTCAGGTGATCCTAGAGTAATGGTTCTGAGAATTATTAAAAGGTTCTTAAATACAGTATTAGGGCTTTTCGTGGTTTAGATGTATTTTTTCCATTTATGATTCTATTAAAGTTTTAAAAGTGGTTCAAAGTAGTTTTATCAATTTCTATTCCAAGCAACAGTGTATGAGAGTTCCAGTTGTTCCATATCTTACGAACACTTAGGGTTTTCACATTATATTTATATATTTATATACACACACACACATATTGCTGGGCTTGGCTTGACATCTTATTCAGTATTTTTGTTTCTAGTGTTTATAAGTGAAGTTAGACTATATTAATCTTTTCTTAATTTGATCATTTATTTCCTCCATTCCACTTTGTTTTTTATGTTCTTTTTTGTTTTTTGGGGTTTTTTGTTTTTTTTCTCCATTCCACTTTGTGTATATTCTTCCTTTTTTCCAGTTTCTTATATTGAAAACTTAGATTCACACGGATTCGATCTCTGTATTTGTGTATTTATGTGTGTATATACATATGTATGTGTGTATACATATATTTATGTATTAGATACATCTTAATATATTTATATTGTATATCAATCATATATCCTATATATTCTTATTAATCTTTACTTCTTAATATGTATATTAATATGTAATATAATTAATATATCAATATTGGCTCTATTAATATCAGGCAAAATAGACCTTAAGATAGAATTATTTTCTGAAGATGTTTAAGTTCTAATAATATATATTTAATATATGTACTATATATGTAATATATAATACATATATAAGCTAATATATGAGATAATATATATTAATAGCATAAGTATATCTTATATCTATATCCTGTTACTTATATAACATGCATTTAATATATGTACATTAATTATATATTATATAAGTCTATAATATATAAGTTTAAGATCTAAAGATATCTATCTCATATATATACAAATAAATATTAGAATTATATATGAAAGATATTTGATTATATATTCGACTATAATTTTTCATTTATATGCAATTTAATATATAATCATGTTACTATATGATATATAATTGATATATATTATGCATCTATTCACTATATATTAATATATTATATAATTTATACTTTCTGCATAATCTGCCCAGATAGGTGAGATTCTTTCTCACCACATTAACTTTCTGTGCTTATGCTACTTGTTTTGTCTTGATTACTTAAAAAAATAAAACCCAGAAGTTCTTACTTCTGAGACAGCTAAGATTGCTTATAGTTACCCTAACTTCTTATGTTTATTTATAAATACTGTGTTGTCATTTCAATTAGCAAGAAACCAAGCTACAACCATTCATTGTTCGCAGGTATTTATGTTAAAAGTCAAGTGACCAATCTCTTTTGCTAATGCTTTTGAATTTTCTTCTCAAAGCCAGCCACAAAATTTAGAAAAATCAAGGGTAAATGAATGAACAAATCCAAGATATGTTTTTAAACTATTTTGTTTTCTTTTTTTTTCTTACCTTACAAACGGTAACAGTAGGAAATACTACTAGAAATAATCTTTTTCGTGTGTGTATTCTATTTCATTATTAGCTCAGTACTATCACAAAAGCTATGAGAGAAGAATTATGAAATTAGACAAGTTTCAACTTTATTGGTTGTTACATTCTGGTAAAAGTGTTATTAATCTAAAAATATTTATGAGATTATATACTTTTTTAAAAAATATTTATTTATTTATTTATGATAGACAGAGAGAGAGAGAGAGAGAGAGAGAGGCAGAAGAGACACAGGAGGAGGGAGAAGCAGGCTCCATGCCGGGAGCCTGACATGGGACTCGATCCCGGGACTCCAGGATCGCACCCTGGGCCAAAGGCAGGTGCCAAACCACTGAGCTACCCAGGGATCCCCGAGATTATATACTTTATAAAAAAGTACTCATATTTCATGCACAACATGTTACTACCCTAAAGGAAAACAGATATAATCCTTATATAACATTTGTATATCATATCCAAAAATAGGGTTTTACTTTCCTCCATTCTGATGTTGGTTACTGATTTAATTAACCATTGTAGTTCATCCTTATCCTCAACAGGTAATATTGATTTCCTTTCCTGCTTGCCCAAAAGCTCTGACATGAGGCAGAGGCCAAACACTGTTTTTTTATAAGGTAGGGGGGTTTCACAGCCTCATGAAAAGGACTGTACTAGGAACTCTAATAATGCCTCAAGAAATGGACTCAAAATATAGCACAGAAGCAGCAGCTTTTTTTTTTTTTAAGATTTTACTTATTTATTCATCAGAGACACACATAGAGAGGCAGAGACATAGGCAGATGGAGAAGCAATCTCCCTGTGGGGAACCCCATGTGGGGCCCAGTCCGGGACTCTGGGATCACTCCCTGAGTCAAACGCACATGCTCGACCACTGAACCACCAAGGCATCCCTTGGAGCAGCAGTTTGAAACACACCTAGATTGATTTCCTCATATCACAACTTGTGCTGGGGGTGTAGGGATCTTCAGGAGACTTCTCCAAGAACAAAAGAACTGATGGATGCAACTGCACTCCCCTACCCCTCAGCCTGTATATCTGGACAACTGCAGGATTCAGCATGAATACTGTCCATTTAGCTTTCTAACACTTCATGCCTTACCCCAGTATTCTCCTGAGGACCTGTCCACTTCAACACACCCTCAGCAGGAGTCAATCCAAAGCTGTGTCACAAGACTGGCAGTGTGCAAGCAGCCCTAACAGGGACCAGCACCACTTCACAATGACTCCTGCCCTGCGGAGAGGGAAAGAAACCACACATACAGTTTGACTGCAGCCCCAGCAGTGGGCTGGGACCAGACATCTGTTCTATAGGCTCCAACCACCAACAAATTTCACAGGGCACAACATAGGGAGCCTGCCCTGCAGTTCAGTGAGACTGAAGCTCTGGAAAACTGCTGATCTGAGTAAACTCAAGCCCAAGGTGGGCCCCAGACTGACCTATTAACAACACAGAGACCAAGCCCTAGCCACAACAGGCAAAGAGAACCATTGCAGACTACTGGACTAAAGACAAACACGAGTGAGCCACAATAGTAGGGCACAGACAACCCACATAGGAGACACTTGGGAAGCATCAAGCTCTGGGGAACAGGGGACATTGCATTGCAAGGCACAACAGGACCTCTTTTTCAAAAGGTCACTATCGTTAAGAGCAGGATATGTAGTTGACATTCCAAACACACAGAATCAGACACAGAGAATTAGACAAAATAAGGAGATAGAGGAATATGTCCCAAATAAAAGAGCAGTACAGTATCAAAACGAGAGCTAAATGAAATGCAGGTAATATGCCTGATAGAGAATTTAAAGTGATAGTCATAGAGATACTCACTAAATTTGAGAAAAGAGTGGAAAACCTCAATGGGACACTCAACAAAGAGATAGAGAACATAAAATGAACCAGTCAGAGATGAAGAACTCAATAACTGAAATTAAAAACACACTGGATAGAAGAGAGGAAGCAGAACTCAAGGAAGCAGAAGAATGAGGTCAGTGACCTGGAAGGCAGAGTAACAGAAAGCAATCAAGCTGAATAAGTGGGAGAAAAAATAATAATAAATGAAAATAGATTTAGGGAACTCAACAACACCATCAAGCATAATAACATTTGCATAATAGGAATCCCAGAAGAAAGAGAAGAGGGGGTAGAAAATGTATTTGAAGATATAATAGCTGAAAGCTTCCCAAATCTGAAGAAGGAAACAGAAATCCAGATTTAAGAGGTATAGAGAGCCCCCAACAAAATCAACCCAAGGAGGTCCCCACCAGACACACAGCAATTAAAAACGGCAAAAAGTAGTGGGAAAAAGAATTTTAAAAGCAGCAAGAGAAAAGAAAATAGTCACAAACAAGGGAAACCCCATAACACTATAAGCTGATTTTTAGCAAAAACTTTATGGGCCAGAAGGGAGTGACATCATATATATAAAGTGCTGAAAAAAACATCTGCAACCATGAATATTCTAACCAACAAGGCTATCATTCAGAATAAAAAGAGAGAAACAGTTTCCCAAACAAAAGTTAAGGGAATTCATCACAGCTAAACCAACCTTACAAGGAATGTTAAAGGGGAGGCTTTGAGTGAAAAAGAAAGACCATAAGCAGGAGTAAGAAAAGTAAGAAGCAAAAAGCAGTGAGTCTACAAAAACTAGTCAAGGGATTCATGAAATAAAAAGATGTAAAATATGTCACCGTACACATAAAATGTTTTGGAGAGAGTAAAAATTAAGTGCTTTTAGAATGGATTCAAACTTAAAGGGACCATCAACTTAAGATAGACTGCTTTATGCATAAGATGTTATACGTAAACCTGATGGTAACCACAAATCAAAAACTGGCAACACATATGCAAAAAAATAAGAGAAAGGAATCCAAGTAATCCACTAAAGAAATCAGCAAACTCTGAGAAAAGACAGGTATGTTCTCTCTGTACCTACTTTGTTGAGGGTTTTTATCATGAGTGTATGTTATGCTCTGTCAAACATTTTGTCTGCATCTACTGAAATTATTATTATTATTTTTAAAAGATTTTTATTTATTTATTCATGAGAGACACATAGAAAAAGAGAGAGGCAGAGAGACAGCCAGAGGGAGAAGCAGGCTCCATGCAGGGAGCCCGACGTGGGACTTGATCCCCGGTCTTGAGGACCACGCCCTAGGCTGAAAGCTGTGCTAAACCGCTGAGCCACCCGGGCTGCCCTTTTTTTTTTTTTTTTTTTTAAGATTTTTTATTTATTTATTTATGAGAGACGCAGAGAAAGAGAAGAAGAGGCAAAGAGGCACAGGCAGAGGGAGAAGCAGGCTCCATGCAAGGAGCCTGACATGGGACTCGATCCCAGGTCTCCAAGATCATGCCCTGGGCTGAAGGCAGCGCTAAACTGCTGAGCACCTCGGGCTTCCCTCTACTGAAATTATTACATGGGTTTCATCCTTCCTTTTATTGATGTGATGTATGGTATTGATTGATATGTGAATATTAAACCACCACTGCATCCCAGGAATAATATCCTACTTGATTATGGTGAATGATTTTTTTAATGTACTGTTGGATTCTGTTTGCTAATATTTTGTTAAGGATTTTTGCATCTATGTTCATCAGAAACAATGGCCTGTAGTTCTCTTTCTTTTTCTTTCTTTTTTTCTTTTTGGTAGTGTCTTTATCTGGTTTTGGTAGTAGGGTAATACTGGCCTCATAAAATGAACTTGGGAGCTTTTCTTCCTCTCTTTTTTGGAACAGTTTGAGAAGAACAGGTATTAACTCTTTAAATGTTTCATAGAATTTGCCTGTGAAGCCATCTGGCCCTGGGCTTTTATTCAAACCCAGACCTTCTTCCAAAGTCCTTGCCTGTAACATATACATAGACAAGAATATGCTGTGGGTAGCAAGATATAAGTGTGAAACGGAAGAATATTCAAGCTTCACCCTTCGCATTCATATCTTCATCCAAGTCCATTATACTTCAATGAAAAGGCCCCATTTCAGATTTGTGAGGATCTTCTGGGGCTTCTTTTACCTATCAGTAAAATTTTCCTACAGTGCTGGAGTTTTGTTTTGTTTTGTTTTGTTTTAATCAAAAGAAGAAGAGAAGTTAGAAATGGAAATGATAGAGAATAGTTTTCCCTCTCTGTCTAGACAAATGCATTTCTCTTAACAGCTCTCTTGAATCTTGGTGAAGATAGAGACTCTAGAGCGAGTAAAACTGCTACTCTTCCCAACACCTGCTCTCACTGTATGAGGACTAGGGATAATCAGAGAAGTAGATCTTAATGTGCATCACATGCTTCACTAGACTGGCATTATTCCAGACAAATAAATTACTTGACTGCAGAGGGGCAGTTATATTGGAATTTCAACTAAACAATAACAATGATAATGGCAAAAAATAACAATATTAATAACTATGGATTTGTGGGCTTTCTAAATTGTTCAGAAATGTGAGGTCCACAACTCTGATGTGTCTGCTGTCCAATGCTTGATTTGTGGTATAGATCTAAAACTTTTCGGGATCCCTGGGTAGCACAGCGGTTTAGCGCCTGCCTTTGGCCCAGGGCGCGATCCTGGAGACCCGGGATCGAGTCCCACGTGGGGCTCCCGGTGCATGGAGCCTGCTTCTCCCTCTGCCTATGTCTCTGCCTCTCTCTCTGTGTGATTATCATAAATAAATAAAAATGAAAAAAAAATATTAAAACTTTTCTCTGGGTGGCTCAGTTGGTTAAGCATCTGCCTTTGGCTCAGGTCATGATCCCAAGACCGTGGCATGGAGTCCCCACATCAGGGTCTCTGCTCAGTGGGGAACCTGTTTCTCCCTCTCCTCCTGCTTACCACTCCTCCAATTTGTGCTCTCTCTCTGTGTCAAATAAGTAAATAAAATCTTTAAAAAAAAAAAAAACCTTTCCCGGGGGATCCCTGGGTGGCTCAGTGGTTTAGCGCCTGCCTTCAGCCCAGGGAATGATCCTGGAGACCCGGGATCAAGTTCCATGTCAGGCTCCCTGCATGGAGCCTGCTTCTCCCTCTACCTGTGTCTTTGCTTCTCTCTCTCTCTCTGTCTCTCACGAATAAATAAATCTTTAAAAAAAAGTTTTCCTGAAAAGTCACGTGAAATTTACATACAGTGAAATTCACAGAACCCATTTTTTTTTAAATTTTTATTTATTTATGATAGTCACACAGAATGAGAGAGAGAGGCAGAGACACAGGCAGAGGGAGAAGCAGGCTCCATGCACCAGGAGCCCGATGTGGGATTCGATCCCGGGTCTCTAGGATCGCGCCCTGGGCCAAAGGCAGGCACTAAACCGCTGCGCCACCCAGGGATCCCCAGGACCCAATTTTTTATTGTCCATTTGGTCAGGGACTAATTCCCACATTAAAATTACCCTCTGTTAGCTACTTTTTTTTCTAATGTATATTGATTTCTTATTTAATCAGACTTACACATTTTATTTCCATTGAATATGGAATTCTAATTCCTTATTATTTAACCTTAACTCAAATCTTACCTTCTCTTTTAATAAATTAGGACATACTAGTCTTGTAAAATATTATTTCTAATTATCAGTTAGTACATTCCTCTCTCTTGTTTCATCTGACAGGTGAGACATACAATCACTCAATCTTCATGCAAAGATATATGATGATGTAATACAGATTTTACAGAATACTGTGTATGTTATTTCTATTACATAATTCATTTTAGTGTTTCCATCCATCAAAATATAGCATTCATCTGAAATTTCTCTAATTTTTTTGCCTATTATGTACAGACATATATAAATGAAGTAACTGTCTTACATGTTGTAAGACATTTATTTGTATGTGGGGATTTATACAGTGATTTGTCTCAAAGAGCAATTGAAATAATTTTTAAAAATGGAAAACATAAAAATTTTAATGTGAAGACTACAGGGAAGGCTTTAATTAAGGAGAAGGCTGACATATTTTCCTGATAATGACAACACAGACATTGTAAAATTTCTTTGCGAGGACAATGAGAAAAAAGTTAGGGAGGGTGCTTTTATAAAGTCATTGTTATTATTACTCAAGTCAATGAGCTGTTAAGTACAAGCTTAATTATGACGTATGTTCATCATCTTGATACTTAATAATGCACCAGATGCACTTTTCCTGCTTTGTCAGACTGAGCGTTCCCTGCCAAATGTGACTGTCTTCCATCTCCAGAGGAGAGAGTTGGTTTACCCACATCTAGACTTCATCGTTTTCTTCCCAAAGTATTTTGTTCCCTCAGACAGGTTCCATCGGAAATTAGGTCTGAAATTTGTTGTTTACTCACCACATCTTAGGTCAGAAAAAACAAAGGAAACAATATCTCATCTTGATAAATGATTGAATTATGTCAGATGACATACTAATTTTAAAAGTTAAACAATTATTTTTGACCTGGAGTCTTTCCAGAAGATTCACTAGCTCCAGGAGCTAATGAAATGATTGTGTCCTACATAGATACAGCAAAGGAGCACAACTAATTGAAATGCTGTTCTGCAACTAACAATTCCTTGAAAGTCTTCCATTTAATTCTCAGAAAAGATGAGCTCAAATTGAATAAAAAATTGTATTTTTTTAAAGATAGAGAGTAAGAGATTATAAAAAGGAGTAATGTAGAATCTTCTAAATGGAAAGACATGAATTATCCTTCAACTACTTCATGTACTCATTATTTTTATCTTTGTTTTTTGTTTTTGTTTTTATTTTTTATTATCATGATTTTTTTTCGTTTTTTATAATAAATTTATTTTTTATTGGTGTTCAATTTGCCAACTTCAGAATAACACCCAGTGCTCATCCCGTCAAGTGCCCCCCTCAGTGCCCATCACCCATTCACCCCAACCCCGCACCCTCCTCCACTTCACCACCCCTAGTTCGTTTCCAAGAGTTACGAGTCTTTATGTTCTGTCTCCCTTTCTGATATTTCCCACACATTTCTTCTCCCTTCCTTTATATTCCCTTTCACTATTATTTATATTCCCCAAATGAATGAGACCATATAATGTTTGTCCTTCTCCAATTGATTACTTCGCTCAGCATAATACCCTCCAGTTCCATCCACGTTGAAGCAAATGGTAGGTATTTGTCATTTCTAATGGCTGAGGAATATTCCATTGTATACATAAGCCACATCTTCTTTATCCACTCATGTTTCAATGGACACCGAGGCTCCTTCCACAGTTTGGCTATTGTGGACATTGCTGCTAGAAACATCGGGGTGCAGGTGTCCCAGCACGTCATTGCATCCCCAACAGCGCAATAGCTGGGTCGTAGGGCAGGTCTATTTTTAACTCTTTGAGGAACCTCCACACAGTTTTCCAGAGTGGCTGCACCAGTTCACATTCCCACCAACAGTGGAAGAGAGTTCCGTGTTCTCCGCATCCTCTCCAACATTTGTGGTTTCCTGCCTTGTTAATGTTCCCCATTCTCACTGGTGTGAGGGGGTATCTCATTGTGGTTTTGATTTGTATTTTCCTGATGGCAAGTGATGCAGAGCACTTTCTCATGTATATGTTGGCCATGTCTATGTCTTCCTCTGTGAGATTTCATTCATGTCCTTTGCCCATTTCATGATTGGATTGTTTGTTTCTCTGGTTTTGAGTTAAATAAGTTCTTTATAGATCTTAGACACTAGCCCTTTATCTGATACGCCATTTGCAAATATCTTCTCCCACTCTGTAGGTTGTCTTTTAGTTTTGTTGACTGTATCCTTTGCTGTGCAAAAGCTTCTTATCTTGATGAAGCCCCAATAGTTCATTTTTGCTTTTGTTTCTTTTGCCTTCGTGGATGTATCTTGCAAGAAGTTACTGTGGCCAAGTTCAAAAAGGGTGTTGCCTGTGTTCTCCTCTAGCAATTGGATGGAATATTGTCTCACATTTAGATCTTTCATCCATTTTGAGTTTATCTTTGTGTCTGGTGAAAGAGAGTGGTCTAGTTTCATTCTTCTGCATGTGGATGTCCAACTTTCCAAGCACCATTTATTGAAGAGTTTGTCTTTTTTCCAATGGATAGTCTTTCCTCCTTTATCGAATATTAGTTGTCCATAAAGGTCAGGGTCCACTCTGGATTCTCTATTCTGTTCCATTGATCTATGTGTCTGTTTTTGTGCCAGTACCACACTGTCTTGATGACCACAGCTTTGTAGTACAACCTGAAATCTGGCATTGTGATGCCCCCAGCTATGGTTTTCTTTTTTAAAATTCCCCTGGCTATTCGGGGTCTTTTCTGATTCCACACAAATCTTAAAATAATTTGTTCTAAC
>CM052490.1:123673-155626 GCA_028533335.1 Chrysocyon brachyurus
TCCTCCTACCTTGATAGAAGCGCGAACTCTTCTCACTGTAGTGTTCCAGCTGGTCTCTCATTAAATCTCAGGCCGAATTCGTAGATTTTCAGGATGATTTGAAGGTTATCTAGGTAATTTGGTGGGGACAGGTGACTTGGGGACCCTCCTCTTCCGCCATCTCGCCCCTCCTCCCTATCTTTGGTTTTCACAGGAAAATTTAGATCACAGTTTACAGAAAACAACAGTCTTAAATTTTTTTGTTTTGTTTTGCTTTAGTTAGGTAAAGTATTCTTTACTCAAAACTCAAGAGTTAGTTGTCAGCATTGTACTAACAAATATGGCCACACACACACACACACACACACACACCCCTATAACTTGAAAACTGAGCTTCTGTTAGGCCCCTTAGCCATCTGTCGATAGAAGAAATCAGTAATTTGATAGGCTTTGTCTTATAGACTGACCATCTGCAATCCTGGTAACAGTACTTAAGCTCTGAGATACCAGTAGGAAATCTGTTCAAATGTACTTTATCAGGTCATCCAGTGTTTCATACTTTCAACTATTTTAAAAGGAAATAAAAGGGAAACCTTGGTTATATTGCAAGAAATATCCTTTTCAAGCAGAATGATCCAAGTAAGCACTTCTGAAGATTATATCTGGATGCATACAATTTGACATTGTGCATTTCTACAAAAATATGAGATTAGTTTAAGATATCAATCAACAAATAGGGATTATGAAAAGTTACTTTCAACAAATACATAAGTTGACTTTGATATATTCACAGAATTAATAGAATTTTGGATACAATATTAAATAATTTTAGATCTTCAAAATTAACATAAATTAACATAATTACTTTCAGTAAATTTAATCCCAGAGCTGAAATAAGGTTGCCTATGCCAGACTATCAAATATATAGCTAGCACAAGCAGAATGTGGTAGAGAACAAAATTAGAAGATAACTTCATAAAGAGTTCCATGGCAAAAGTCATTTCTACAAATTGTAGAAAGAACTATTAGTTTCTTCTTATAAATATACGATAAGAATATTTAGTTTATTTAAATTATGAAAGGCCACCCATTCACGAAGGCTATCCATCAAATATTTAATTCAGTATAAGGCATATTTTACAAAGGTACATTTTATTTCTAATATCCAATTCAATATTACAAAAATGCCTCAGTGTCCCTCAACCTTATAAAACTTAATATTTAAGAATGAATCTGATGTCACTGTTCTTCATAAAAACAAGAAACACAGATAGTTCAAATAATCCAAACTTGCTTCTTCTATTATTAGGTCTTATAGAATCACTGCAGCAATTATGGCTACAATAATCCTGCTCTCTAACTATAGAGAGTTACCATGGGCTAGCAGATACCTATATCCAGTAGATAATGTAGAGAAGAGCAGAGGGTAAACACCTGTTTTTCAGGATCAGCGCTCACTAACCCTGGAGTCCTTCCTAGCAATTCTCCTACCTCTTCCACTCTACATCTGGCCTTCTTTACTTGTCTCTAACCTAAGCCAAGTTCCCTGAAGGTTACTCTTTGTCTCCTTAAATCTTTTACATACAGCTCTCTCCTTCAACTAGATTCCCTATTGAACTCTCTTGCCTTGGCCATCTCACCAAAATGCCAGTTAACATCGCAGGATGATAGTCTGTGTCTTGTCTCTCCTCCTAGATTTAAAGTTCCTCCAGGGGTATACATGGTATTTTATGTTTCACTGTGATACTATACAAAGTATTTTGATAATTTGATAATTAAACAGTAAGTTTACATTAAGTTGATTGTAGGGCCATCCAGTTTCAACATAAAATTCATCGGACTGGATCAGAGTCAGATTTTAATTTACATGGTTTATTGGAGTTGGCCGTCTGAAGAGTTGTGTGGATAAAGACCGAGCAGCAGTATCTGCTGTGTCTGTAGGATGTGAGAATGATGACACACACACATTTGTGATCTTAGCATGAATTCAATGCAATGAGTTGCAGCTTCTCATCTAAAGGTTTTCTAAAGATTTTGCAGAAGTTATCTTGGATGAACTTTTATAACACAATATGTGCTCTTGGTAATACTCTGTTTCAGTATTGGTCAAATGAGTATTTATTTATTTCCTTTAGACTGATGGGGCCAGACTCTGTCCAGGAGTCTGGAAAATGCGCTGGGCATAGCACAAAATGAATGTTTTCTTTTGGGATGCAGGCTTTTAGGATTGCATAATACTATTCTTTATAAAAATTACCCCACTCCTAATTTGTAATGATAGGCCATGTAAAATGATATCCAGCCTCCACAAAAGACTGACTCTCCATGGTTCCAGACTTTACTAGAAACAACCATAACGAGGATTTCCTGATTCAGAATAAAGTGCTCTAATTTTCAGAGTAAAAATTAATATTAAATTGCATATTTTCTTACCAAGTGAATCACCCTTCCACTACTTAAGGTGCTTATCATTGTTTTATTGATTCCTTGTTTCAAGTTTCATTTTATCATATTAAATAGCAATTATTGACATTTTTATGACTTCTAATAAAACTGGAGGCCAAAGCAAGTGGACTCACTTGCAAAAATTCTGAAAGTAAAATCAGTAGTACTTCACCCTTTCAGAACTTCCTAATCCCACATACACTAAAGGAATCTGAGTGTCACTCACTAAATGTGAGGCTTGGGCTCTCATCTCTCCATCTCACATCCTCCAACTGCACCAACAGTTAAAGCCAATCTTGATAAAAGTTGTTTATTAGTGTGTTCTCATTACAAAACACCATACTCTACACAAAAAGCTAAGAAGTCAGCCAAGTTAAAAAAAAAAAAAAAAAGAAAGAAAGAAGTCAGCCAAGTTACCATTTGCTTTTCATCACTGTCTTAAATCTTGGAAGTTTAGATTTCAGAAGACCAAACAGTATCCCATTTGGAATTATAAAGCATTATGAAACCAACTCCATTACCTAGGAAAGTAAAAGCTAATGTGACAATTGCCTACCTGTGCCAAATGACTACAGGTGCCTTAATTTCACTCAATTTACGTGTAGGACCTCTCAGCTGCTATTTCTCAAGAGTTGTTGAGAAACAGTTTTTACTAAATCTACAGAGCATTTTTAAAAAGGTGTAATTTTCCTCCTACAACATAGAATGTAAAGAAGCTAGCTAATCAAAATCAGGCTTTTTACTAATGTAAAAGTGATACAAACAATGTTAAACATAAGAAGTTTTATTCTTGGAGAAATACTTATAAGTTATAGAAAAAACAAACACATAAAAAGTATAAAAAGTAACCACAAAATTTAAAATATTAATAGAATATAAAAACAAATGGGTTAGCCTGTATTGTGAAATGGTAAATGGACTGACCAAAATATTATGTTCCATTTTCTCTTATCTACACTCATCAAGGTGAATATTGTGCAAAATGCTGGCCTATATTAGATGTTACCATTTGTAAAAAAAAAAAAAAAAAAAAAGACTTCTGCACACTTTTAAATGTCCTTTCTTCCTTCTTATCTTTTTGGTAGGCACAAAGCTTCATATATATAATTTGCTTATTTTTCTGTTAATGGTTTCTACACATCAGTGTAAAACTGGAATGACTTGATCTTTTTTAAACGTGTGCTGCTTTTTGAAAGAACTTTTAAAGAAAATTTTTCATTTGTTTATGAGGGAGCTGGCACAAGTTTAGAAAGATTAGGCATACTTTATTCAACGGATTGACATGATTTTATTTCTCTTCTGATACACTGAGGTATGAGCCATTTAAACACTCAAATGGGGTGAGCCTATGGATGGTAGGTACAATGACAAATACCTTTAAAAAATTTTTTTTTAATTTTTTATTGGAGTTCAATTTTCCAACATATAGCATAACACCCAGTGCTCATCCCATCAAGTGCCCCCCTCAGTGCCTGTCACCCTGTCACCCCCACCCCCCACCCACCTCCCTTTCTACCACCCCTTGTTATTTTCCCAGAGTTAGGAGTCTTCATGTTCTGTCTCCCTTTCTGATATTTCCCACTCATTTTTTCTCCTTTCCCCCTTATTCCCTTTCACTATTTTTTATATTCCTCAAATGAATGAGACCATATAATGTTTGTCCTTCTCTGATTGACTTATTTCACTCAGCATAATACCTTCCTTTTTAAACAAACAACTCATTAGTGCTTAGCTTTGAGAGGAGAGTACCAACCTGAAAGCAGAACCTAACTTCCTTTTTCAGCATATGCATTAGGAAGTAATTGTACATCAATCTCTGTAGGGTCCACTTTCATGGCTCTGTCATTATAAATATGCCATGTATGGTTTCTCTTCTTAAAGAGCTTAAATATAAGACACACGTATACTTTTCTGTCAGCACAGTCCCACTCATGTCATCTCCCTCCCACTAAGTACTTACATAAGGTTAATTTTTACTGCATTTGAGAATGTTGGCACTTTGTATCCATATGATGTTAGTTTTGTAGAATATTAGGTTCTCTTACATTCTCTCTAGTGAAATGCAGAAGGAGATAGAAGTGGCAAACATTTTTTTTCCAAAACTGGATTCAAGTTCAACTGTATTTTAAAACTTACCAAAGAATCTTGGAAACTTACCAAGGTCTACTTGTATGAAAGGACCTTGATTTTCTCTGTTGAGGACCTATCAGATAAGTCTGATTTGGATTCAAATACATTTTGCAAGTGAATATTTGCCAATGTTAATAATACCATGAAATGTAGTTGTACCAGATATGCAAGTAATTTTTTAGCAAGATCTCTTTATCAATTCACTTTGATAGAGCTATCATAATATTAATAATTTGGTTTCAACACTTTTCAGGTTTAATAGCATTTATCATAATAGCTACAGCTTTGACCATACTGAGAAGACTGAGTGAATATTACTAAAAAAAAAATGTTAGAAACTACCACTGTTCTGTAAAAACTGTAACTTGTTTTAGATATATTTTGCGCGTGCATAAAATGCTTTGCCTGTCCCCTTTTTGTCCCGTTGTTTTACTCCTAGGGATGCCTGGGTATTTGTTTATGCATGTAAATATTAAGAATTATACCTGCATTAGAATTTTGTTTTAAAATATTCATCAGGTATCAATTACTTTCTATAAACATTTTACATGAAGTTTTTCTGTGATTAATTGATTTTTCATACCCACGTTTACACTGTTTTTGCAGTCATAAATCAAATCAGAATTTCTCCATTCAAATTTTGTAGTTTTGCTGTGTGCAGTATTTACTGTCAATTTAAACTTTTAAATTTATTTTATTATTATTTACTGTAAATCCTCACATATAATTAAGAATTTCCATATTTGTCCAGGATAAATTTACTGTAATAGTACTTAATCAACCTACTTATTTTGTTTTATTTTATTTTATTTTTATTTTTTTTGAGAGAGAGAGAGAAAACAGGGGAGGGGCAAAGGGAGAAGGAGAGAGAGCATCCCAAGCCCCAACATGGGGCTCAATCTCACAACCCTGAGATCCTGATCTGAGCCGAAATCAAGAGTCAGATATTTAACAAACTCAGCCACCTATGCAGCCCAAAACCTACCTATTTTAGTATAGACTTTTGAAAAAAATTGTTTTCATAGAGATATGAAATATTGATATGTCTTGATTGACTTTTTAGATCCAATGAAAGAGTAAATAATTTTCCATACAATTAAGTTCACTTTGGATATGAAGTACAAATTTACTTCTGCGGACCAAATGAAGATCAAAATAGCAGGGGTAAAGTACATTCAAGATCACATTATTAGCTACAAGTTGGTATGTGCTCATTTTCCCCATTCTGTATGGCAGCTAAGCAACCAGAAGTCTGTTCCCTCTCCCATTATGCATCTTATATTCCATTCAAATTCCTATCAGCCAACTAAAATAATTAGTCAAATATTCAAGGAGTCACCTTTTTTGTAACCTATGGGTTACATGAGCTTAATAAATGTGTAAAAGTAGGTAGATTCTAAAGATGTAGAAACAAGTAATTTTCTAAATTAAGGGAATTGTATGTATTTATGACATTAGACATCAGTGTGGAAATACTACATCATCTCAAAATTTTGCAAGCCTTTAAATATAAGCATTTTGGGGCAGCCCAGGTGGCTCAGTGGTTTAGCGCCTTCAGCCCAGGGTGTGATCCTGGAGACCCAGGATCAAGTCCCACGTCGGGCTCCCTGCCTGCTTCTCCCTCTGCCTGTGTCTCTGCCTCTCACTCTCTCTCTGATGAATAAATAAATAAAGTCTTTTAAAAAAATAAATATAAGCATTTTGGATTTCTTGGTACTGACTTACACTACCAGTCTATTGGTGCATCTGTGAAAAAAAAAACTGTAAACAAAGATAAGCTTTATTTTATTTGTGTATTATTTTAAGCAAATTAACAACAGGGATTATAAAACACACACACACAACAGGGATTATTCAAAGGAGTGTAGAGTTCAAGCAATCAATTGGAAACAGCTGGAAAAGACCCAACTGACACTAAAAGCATCCTTTATAAGGGAATTCTCCCTTCATAGCAAAAAAAAAAAAAAAGGAGACAGAAAAGCCAGTCTCCTTTCTTGATAGAATAGTCCACAAACCTGTTGTCTCTGAAAGAATGTAGAAACCATTTAGACGAGAATGGAAAAACATTCTATACTCATGGATTAAAAAAACAACTATTATTAACATTTCTATACTACTCTAAGCAATCTATACATTTAATGCAATCTGTATCAAAATATTATGAGCATTTTTCACAGAGCTAGAGCAAACAATCCGAAAATTTGTACGGAACCATAAAAGACCTCCAATAGCCAAAGCAAAGCAAAGCTGGAGGCATCACAATTCTGGACTTCAAGCTATTTTAGAAAGCTATAATCATCAAGACTGTGTGATACTGGCATAAAAGGTCAATGGAACAGAAGAGAAAACCCAGAAATGGACCCACAGCTATATAGTCAACTAATCTTTGACAAAGCAGAAAAGAATATTCAAAAAGACAATTCTCTTCAACAAATGGCATTGAGAAAACTGGACCACTTTCTTACACCAAACACAAAAATAAATTCAAAATGGATGAAAGATCTAAATCTGAGACAGGAAATCAAACAAGAGAACAGAGACAGCAACCTCTTTGACTTCAACTGTAGCAACTTCTTACCTGATACATCTCTAGAGTAAAGGGAAACAAAAGCAAAAATGAACTATTGGGACTTCATCAAAATAAAAAGTCTCTGCTTTTTAACAAAGGAAACAATCAACAGGGCAGCCTGGATGGTTCAGTGGTTTAGTGCTGGCCTTCGGCCGGGGTGATCCTGGAGACCCGGAATCGAGTCCCACGTCAGGCTTCCTGCATGGAGCCTGCTTCTCCCTCTACCTGTGTCTGTGCCTCTCTCTCTCTCTCTCTGTCTCTCATGAATAAATAAATTAAAAATCTTTTTTTTTAAATCTTTAAAAAAAGGAAACAATAAACGAAACTAAAAGGCAGCCTACAGAACGGGAGAAGATATTTGCAAATGACATACCAGATAAAGGGTTAGTATCCAAAATCTATAAAGAACTTATCAAACTCAGCACCAAAAAAACAAATTATCCAGTTAAGAAATGGGCAGAAGACATGAACAGATATTTTTCCAAAAGAAGACATCCAGATGGCTAACAGACATATGAAATGATGCTCAACATATTCATCCTCAGGGAAATACAAATCAAAACCATAATGAGGGCAGCCCCGGTGGCTCAGTGTTTTGGCACTGCCTGCAGCCTGGGGTGTGATCCTGGGGACCCTGGGGATCCTGCTTCTCCCTCTACCTGTGTCTCTGCCTCTCTCTGTGTGTCTATGAATAAATAAATAAAATCTTAAAAAAACATAATGAGACACCACCTCACACATGACAGAATGGCTAAAATTATAACACAGGAAAACAGAAGATGTTGGCAAGGATTCAGAAAAAGGGGAACTCTCTTACATTGTTGGAGGGAATGCTAACTGATGCAACCACTCTAGGAAACAGTATGGAGGTTCCTGAAAAGGTTAAAAATAGCACTATCCTATGATCCAACAACTACACTACTAGGCATTTAACCAAAGGATACAAAAAAAAAAAAAAAACTGATTTGAAGGAGCACATGTGTCCCAATGTTCATAGCAGCATTATCAACAATAGCCAAATTGTATAAAAGGCCAAAATGTCCATCAAATGATGGATGGACAAAGAAGATATAGTGTGACTTGACGGGATGAGCACTGGGTGTTATACTATATGTTAGCAAATCGAACACCAAAAAAAAAACAAAAAAAAACAAAAAAAAAAAGAAAGATATAGTGTGTATATATGTGCAATGGAATATTACTCAGCCATCAAAAAGAGTGAGATCTTGCCATCTGCAACAATGTGGATAGAGCTAGAGTGTAGTACTTTAGGTGAACTAAGTCAAAGAAAGACAAATACCATATGATTTCACTCATATGTGGGATTCAAGAAACAAAACAGATGAACATAGGGGAAGGGAAAGAAAAAGAGAGAGGAAAGCAAACCATAAAAGATTCAAATTAGGGATCCCTGGGTGGCTCAGCGGTTTAGCGTCTGCCTTTGGCCCGGGCGCGATCCTGGAGTCCCGGGATGGAGTCCCACGTCAGGCTCCCGGCATGGAGCCTGCTTCTCCCTCCTCCTGTGTCTCTGCCTCTCTCTCTCTCTCTCTCTAAATCTATCATGAATAAATAAATAAATCGTTAAAAAAATAAAAATAAAAAAAATAAAAGATTCAAATTATAGAGAACAAACAGGGTTGATGGAAGGTAGTGGGTGGGGCACGGGCTAAATGGATAACGGGTATTAAGGAGGGCACTTGTTGTGATGAGCACTGAGTGTTACACCTAAGTGATGAATCACTAAATACTACACCTAAAACCAATTTTACCATATATGTTAACTAACTAGAATGTAAATAAAAACTTGAAAAGAAAAAATCAGTAATGTAATTCTTCATATAGAAAAAAAAAGTCTAAAAAAAAGGAAAAAGTCTATCTGCATTTTAAGTCGGGTCATGATTTAAAAAATGCCATAAATAACTATGGAACTGGAAAAATTATGTAAAGCAATTGTTTTCAGGCATTGGACAACAAAAAGACACGGGATATAGTCCTTCAGAGAAAAGATATGCATGAGGTAAGCTATATATTCACTCTGATTTTCTCCTGGGAAGTCTTCTTTCCATAATGAAATGGAGGGAAGCAGAGTTCAAAAAGAAAGCAGCAATCATGCAGGTTGAAGGAAACAAATCAGTGCTTGGGGCTGCCACGCTAACTGGAAGGTACCAGACAGGAGAAAGATGTTCAGAGAAGGAATATCAGAAATCAATGTAGTCACTAGAAAGAGTTTGTGCCAAATACTATTTTATGCTATGTACAGAGCAACATTTTACAAGGACTAGAGTAGAACAGTTACTGGGTAACTGTGAGTTGAATGACTCTGGAGATAACACAGGGCTGGAAAAAATGAATTTCAACTATCCACAATGGAGAGAACTTGTTGACTATCTTGGGCATTCAGCTGAAAGCCTAGAAGCATATACTTCAGGAGGGTTACACTAAGGCCATTTTAATCCAACTAAAAACAGTCTTAAACCAACCTCAACAGGATCAAGCTGATCCTATAGTAAATTAACTGCCCAGTGGTATGATTTTTACAGGAAGAAAAGAAATTAGATTCTCAGTAATATGACATCCACAATTACCTGCAGATTATCAAAAGTTACTAGATGTGTATCGACCCAAGAAAATATGACATCTAACTATGAAAACAGCAGATGAAAGACACAATCTCCCAGATGATGTAGACTTTGGATTTTTTTTTAATTCATTCATAGAGACACAGAGAGAGAGAGGGAAAGGGAGAGAGAGAGGGAAAGGGAGAGAGAGAGAGAGAGAGAAGCAGAGACACAGGCAGAAACAGGCACCATGCAGAGAGCCTGACGTGGGACTCGATCCAGGGTTTCCAGGATCACGCCCTGGGCTGCAGGTGGCGCTAAACCGCTGTGCCACCAGGGCTGCCCGACCTAGACTTCGGAATTGGCAAATAAGGTCTCTAAAAGAGTTATTATAAACGGATGAAGAGATAAAGATGTGTACATTTCAAGATAGTGAAGGGTCAATCATCAAGAAATCAGGATGCTCTTTTATATGCATGTAGTAACTGAGTTTCAAAGTACATGAAGAAAAAACTGACAGAATTAAAGAGAAGCACTGACAAATCCACATGTATAGTTAGATACTATAATACTTTTGGCTTAGTAATTGATAAACTGAAAAATCACAAATAATATAAAAAATTTAGTAACATTATCAATGAATTTAATCTAATTTCCATTTATGGAATACTATACTCAGCACCCAGAGAATACACAGTCTTATAAAGTGGATATGTAACATTCACCAAGACAGATCATGTCTTGGGCAAAAAGAATGAAGTCTCAATAAATATATTAGAATTGAAATCAGCTAGAGTATGTTTTCTGACCATAATAAAATTAAATTAAAAAAATTTTTTTTTTCTGATTCAGGCACTTTCAAGATCATAGTTTATTTATTACTTCAGATAAAAAGATAGTATACATATTAGGGAATCCCTTAAAATTCAATTCTAAAGTTATAACACCATCTAGTACTTTTGCATTGAATGTTAACCAAAAAAATCTCTAAACACCTGAAAGCCCCACTATTAGCATGAACTATGGTAATAAAAATTTTGACATTTAATTGTTCAATATATAGTATTTGCATTATGAAACCAATCCTGATACCATAAACAGTGATAAAGAAATAGTAAAAATAAACTTTAAAAAGCAAAGGTTTATATTCTTACAATGTGCTAAGCATCATAATTGTATAGAAAAATTAAAACATAGCAGAGCTTTCTGTTACAAAATTCTTAATCATCTGAGTTGTAGTCATTACTTGCTAACAATTTACATGCAACATCTGCTAAAATTGACATTTGATTTTTTTCCCCCAAGAAAGTATAAGTAGATAAATGACATTTAAAAGCAGACATTAATTTACTTGTGGATAGAAAAAAACTGTACTCA
The DNA here is from genome assembly GCA_028533335.1 of Chrysocyon brachyurus. Taxonomy (NCBI): domain Eukaryota; kingdom Metazoa; phylum Chordata; class Mammalia; order Carnivora; family Canidae; genus Chrysocyon; species Chrysocyon brachyurus. Next base: position 134,732 of record CM052490.1, read on the forward strand.
CGATTAGTACTGGTCACAAGCCTCTTCCCTACAGATATGATTAAAAAAAAAAACAAAAAAAAAACCAGTTAAGACCAAAAATAATTCCAAAAGGAGATGCATAGGCAAAGAGTACCACAAATGGCACAGCTCAAAAACTCTTGGGACCAAACACATCTTTTCTCTTTCCTTCAATGATGAGTGTTCTGTTTTGTCATCAAACTATATTGACGGAAGCAAGTGAGGGGCACCAGGTGTACAACTAATTAAATCTTGCAAAAATACTAAGACGGAGGCAGGAGTGGCCAGAAGGGGCAATTTATATATAATTCAAACTATATACAGCATAACTGGAATGCAGCCCATCCCAAACTGGCTTTGTGAAACAATTGGACCTTTATGATTTAATAGTTAAAATTACATCAAGTATAATAATACAATAGATTTACATGGGAAACAAAATCCAAGGGGCATTTTATATTATTTACTGTGTTGTTTCAATTTAAAAATAATTTTGCTAAGTATACATCTCAACTCAGGTCTATGTATAAAATGTCCTAATAGATACAGGTATTTACCTGTGGTGAGTTAAAGGCCTTTTTGTGACTTCTGTCTGGATTGTAGGCAGAATGCTAGATGTACATGCACACGTGGGAAAACCTCAAACCGGAGGTAATCCAAAAGATGTGCGTGTGAGGAGACTGGAGTTATTTGAAAGTCAAAGCATACCAGAAACCCAAAACAGGTGAACAGTGAGAATGGCAACAAGGAATGGATTGCCAATATGGCAGTAAAACTGTTTTTTTTTTTTTTTTAACAAATTCTTTTTTATTTATTTATTTTTTTAATTTATTTTTTTAAATTTTATTTATTTATGACAGTCACAGAGAGAGAGAGAGAGAGAGAGAGAGAGAGAGAGAGGCAGAGACACAGGCAGAGGGAGAAGCAGGCTCCATGCACCGGGAGCCCGACGTGGGATTCGATCCCGGGTCTCCAGGATCGCGCCCTGGGCCACAGGCAGGCGCCAAACCGCTGCGCCACCCAGGGATCCCTGTTTTGTTTTTTTTTTTTTTTTTTTTTTTAACAGAAAGAGGAAGGCCTCTCGTACCAGCAGAATCCTGCATACATACAAAAAAGAAAAAGCCATCCACCATTTCATAAAACAAAAGCCAGTTATAGTGTGGAAAATACAAATTGCAGAAAACCAGAGGTCAATAGAAGAAAAACTGCTGGTTTACATGACAGAAAGGGACTTCACTGCGAGCCGAGCCGCTACTTGGGGAACGCTGCCACCACTACGTCAAGGAGCTGCCGCACTCTCTTGGCCCAATCGCACCGCTCCTCCAGAAGGGGGCGAAAGCATTCTCCAGGAGGGTGTGGAGGCTGCGCCAGGTAAACGAGGGCCAGCAAGCGCTTGCCCAGACGCTGAGGGTCATTCGCAAATTTGTCAAGAACAGCTTCCTGCACCTTCTTGATGAGGCGCTACTTAGTCTTGTTGTTGGTGAGTGGGTGTGTCGTCATGTCAAAAAGTAGGAAGTTCTGCTTCTCCGTGGTCGGTAGGCCCTTCTGCACCAGGTTTCTAGCTTACCGACCCCGCACATTTCTCAACCGATTGAACTTCAATGGATTCCAGGCCTGCCACTAAGTAATTCAATCCAGTTCTGGGCCGTTTCTGGAGGTGGAGTCTCCTGAACGTGCTCTAGGGCTCCATGGAGAACATCCCCTGTTGGCGGGCGCATCTGACTCGCAGATCACCTTTCTTGCTAACAGACTCTTGCTTCTCATTCCGCAGCCTCTAGGAGTGACCTTCCTCTCAGTGCTAATTCAATCGACAGGCAGCCACGTCATCCAGATGATATACGGTCATTCCAAAATGACGTGCGACCTCTGGGTCCTTGAGGCCCAGCAGGGCACCTCCTCCCTCAGGGTCGGCCGGGTCTCCTTGCAGTCGCTCTGCGGTCGTCCTCGCCGCCGCCTCCAACCCGCTCCTTGGCGGCGCCGCTGCACCAGGCCCGAGCTGCGCTGGGCCGGCGAGGTCAGGGTTCCCGCCGGGACGCCGCGCCGCGAGGGCCGCGGGACCTGCTGGGCCTCCCTCCTCGGCCCCGCCGCAGGGCCTTCCGGGGCAGCCGGGCCGGGGGAGTCCTGGGGAGACGCGGCGCGCGAGGGGGGCGGGCCGCTGCCGGCGGGGCCAGGCCAAGGGCGCTCCCCGCTCGCGCCGCCGCAGCCCGGGGAAGCCGGGCTCCAGGCGGCGGCCAAAACTAAATTTGAAATTAATTAACACAAAGCTATGATGACAATAGCAAAGTATTTTAAAATCAAGCAATATATTTCTAAATAATCCATGGTTTCAAAAAGAAAACACAGAATGATTACAAAATATTTTGACTTGAGTGATGATGAAACCACCACAGGTCCAGAGTTGTATGATACTAACTACAGTAGCAAAGGGAAAGGTATGGCTCTATATTAGAAGAGAAGACTGAAGGCTATAAAAAGAAGACTGAACATTTATGTGCATTTAGCCAATAAACAAAAGGAAGAAAATAAATATAAAAGCAGAAATCAATGAAATAGAATAGAATCAGGGTGCCTGGGTGGCTCAGTTGGTTAAGCGTCTGCTTTTGGCTCAGCTCATGATCCCAGGGTCCTGGGATCAAGTCCTACGTAAGGCTCCCTGCTCTTTGGGGAGTCTGCTTCTCCCTCTGCCCTCCCTGGCCCACTGTGACTCCTCTCTCTCTCTCTCTCTCTCCTCTCTCTCTCTCAAATAAATTTAAAGAAAAATAGAACACAATCAAACGGTAAAGGTGACCGACAAAGCCAAAGTTGATTCTTTGAAAAGATTAATGAAACTGATAATCCATAACTAAAGTGATCAAAAATAAGAGATGGAGAAACAAATATTAATATGAGGAATACAAGAGTGTATCACTAGGGAAACTGCAGACATTAAATATATAATAAGGTAATATTACTTGAAAATTTCTGCTAAAATACTAGACAACTCAGATTAGATGTAAAACATTGTATGTTCTCATTCATTTGGGAAATATAAATATAGTGAAAGGGAACAGAAGGGAAGGGAGAAGACATGGGTAGGAAATACCAGAAAGGGAGACAGAACATAAAGACTGCTAACTCTGGGAAACGAACTAGGGGTGGTGGAAGGGGAGGGGGGCGCGGGGTGGGGTGAATGGGTGACGGGCACTGAGGGGGGCACTTGACAGGATGAGCACTGGGTGTTATTCTGTATGTTGGCAAATTGAACACCAATAAAAAATAAATTTATTATTAAAAAAATAAAAAAAAATTCCTTGGTGGGGGGGGACACAAATTGCCAAAAGATGTAAGAAGTTAGTGGATCTGAATGCCCTAATATCAATTTGAGTTTGTAATTGAAAACTTTTCCTTAAAGAAAATTCCAATCTAGACTCTCTGGTAAATTATACTAGCATATCAGGAAGAAATACATTGCTTTCCTTTGTTCAGAAAATATAGGAAGAAGGAGAGGCAGCAATTTTATAGAGTTAAAAAAGCTTGATACCAAAGCCAGGTAAGAACATAACAGTAAATATTTTACAGACCAGTATCTCGTGAATATAGACACAAAAACCTATAACAAAGTATTGATAATTTAAGTCTAGCTTTTATAAAAAAGCAAATATATCACAACCAAGTGAAGTTTTTCATGGGAAAACAAGGTTAGCTCAACACTAGAAAATCAATTCACATAGTCAACCACATAAACAAAATAAAAAGAAAAATTACGTGATCATCTCAATAGGTGCAGGGAAAGGATTTTGAAAAAAATTCAACACTTATTCACGATAAAAAAAAAATTTAACACCTTAAGAATAGACTGATCAAAGGTATTTGTGCAAAACTGCAGCTACAATTATTGATGGTAAAAGACTAAATGTTTTCTCCTTAGGATTGGAAAGAAGCGGCATCCCTGGGTGGCGCAGTGGTTTAGCGCCTGCCTTTCGCCCAGGGTGCGATCCTGGAGACCCAGGATCGAATCCCACGTCGGGCTCCCGGTGCATGGAGCCTGCTTCTCCCTCTGTCTATGTCTATGTCTCTGCCTCTCTCTCTCTGTGACTATCATAAATAAATAAAAAATTTAAAAAAAAAAAGGATTGGAAAGAAGCAAGAGAGTCCATTCTCACCACAACCACTCAACATTTTTTTTGAGGTCCTAACCAATGTAGTAATGCAAAAAAAAGAAAGAAAACATAAGTATTGGAAAGAAAAAACTAAAATTCTCCCAATTTATATATGATACAATTTTTTATATAGAAAATACCAAGGAATCTAAATACCCATTACAACTAAGTGAATTTAACAAGGTTCCATACAGGATACCGATACAAGTCAAATACAAAACTAAGTCATTTTTCTAAATTTTAGCAATGAATAACTTGAAAATGAAATATAAAACCGTAATATACATAATAATAAAAAACCCCACGGTCTTCTTATTAGTGATGTATATCAGGCAACAGAACACTGTTAAGCAATACAAAGAACAGCTGATGTATACAACAATATGAATGCATCTCCAAAACTTTAAGATCAGCAAGAAAAACCAGACACACAATTACATACATTTAGTGTATAACTTCAGTTATACGAAAATCTAGAAACGGCAAACTACTCTATGGTTTTAGATTTCACAGCAGTAGTTTCCTGTCGGAAAGGGGGTTGACTGGAAAGGAACATGAAGGAACTTTCTGGGATGAGGGAAAATATTTACATCTTGAAAATGGCGTGGATGAGAGTCATGAATTTGTCAAAACTCTCCAAACTGTACACTTAAGATCGGTGTATTTCACTGCATATAAATTTTACATCAAAAAAATTTTTTAAATACAGCTACCTGTGATTTTCTCCAAGATCACAATTCTTTCTGAAAGCCTAACAATGTAATTGCACACTCAGACAAGTTGTTTTGTTCATTTCCGTCAAGGCTTTTGGTTTTGCTGTAGTACCTGGTGTTGACCATATTTTGTATAATTAACAAATACTTTTTAAACATTATTAATTTTTCTCTATCTTATTAACTTTTGTCGCACTTTTTTCATCACTTGATAAACAATAACCATTTTTGTTGTGGAGCGTCTAGTCAATAGTAATGGAGTTGTTTTTAGTGGGGATTGGTTCCCATATAACCTGTAGCTCAGTAATAAAATAGGTGCCATTTAAACATAATTTCTTGTGTCCTTGAACTTGGGCAGCTCTTTTCACTGCTGCATTTTGATCTGTGCCGTGCTCACAATATGAAACATCTTTTTTGCTTTTGTCATTTATTCAACAAATATTTATCACAGTTACCATGTATCAGGTGGTGTGTGACTGTATGCAAGGTGGTAAGCACTCAATGCTTTAAAAAAAAAAAGCAGGTAAGTTCCTGTTCCTTTTTAATTTACAGTCTAGAGTATTTAGGTTGAAACTGTAAGCAAGTAGTCATGCAGGTACACATGAAATTAGAACTATGAATCAGACCAACATAAGCACTGGGAAGAAGAGTGGTACACGACAGCATTTAAACAGATCTCTCTTACAATGCCACAAGTGGGGGCACCTGGGTGGCTCGGCCTGCAAAGTATCTGCTTTTTTTTTTTTTTTTTAAGATTTTATTTATTTATTTATTTATTTATTTATTTATTTATTTATTTATTTATGAGAGACACAGAGAGAGGGGCAGAGGCAGAGGGAGAAGCAGGCTCCATGCAGGGAGCCTGATGTGTGACTTGATCCCGGTACTCTAGGATCACGCCCTGAGCCAAAGGCAGATGCTCAACTGTTGAGCCACTCAGGCATCCCAAGTATCTGCCTTTGACTCCGGTCATGATCCCAGGGTCTTGGGATCAAGCCAAGCCCACAAGGGCTCCCTGTGCTCAGTGGAGTCTCCTCCCTCTCCCTCTATCCTGTCCCCCTGCTCATGCTCTCTCTCTCAAATAAACCCTTAAAATAGCACACACACACACACACACACACACACACACACACACACACAATGTAACAAGGTGATTTTATCTGAGAAAATAAATTTTGAACTGAAATTAAGAGGATCTTAGGACCCAAATAGGAAATACAACTGACATGGTAGTGGAATGGGTTTGAGGCAGAGGCAGTGGAATGTACAGAGACCTTAAAGGGAGGGAGCATGACATTGTACAGGAGCCAAAAGAAGGCCTAGGTAGCCGGAATGCAGAGAGTACAGGAGAAGATAAAGTCAGAGAGGCAGGCATGCTAAATATTTTAGCTGTTGTTCCTAAAATGTTCCAAGCCACCAAAGGCTTTTAAGAATATGTTGGGGGTGGGGTGGGGTGGAGAATATGTTGGGAAAAAGTAGGGTTTTTTTCTAAACAGATTTGGGTATTGAAAATGTCACTTTAGCAGTCACAATTTGTAAAGGTTGTTTTACAGACTACCTAGCCCATTAAGCCTTTCCTCTCAAGCAGAGGTGATTTCTATTTTTGAACCACATACCCATTTTCTGTATCCCTTGTAGATTCCTTGCAATAATTTTGTCTTGTACTATTACTTCCTTGTTTAATCCTTGCTACACCAGAAACTGTTTAAGGGCCCAGATATTTTTATTTCACCTTAGAATACTCTGCTGTACCCAATAATGTAGTAGGGAAGGAAAAGGTACTGATTTATTCTCATCCAGTGACCAAACACAAGATGAACCAGAGCATGCTCATACCTGGGGCATAATCAGTGTTGCAGTGAAAATGGAACATAGGACATTGAGGTCAATTGTTTCTTAGGAATCTGTTGGATTCCCATAGGTCCATGCAGTCAGTAGGACCTTAGGGCTGTCCTCTCATTCTGGCTGAGGTTAGGAGGTCTGCATATTTAATTTCTGGTACATCTATCACATAAAACTATATGTCAACTAATTGGAATTAAAGCAAAAACTTAAAAAGCCGAAAGAAAAAAATTCTGGCACATCCAGAAGGAATCACAACAGAGCTGGAGAGCTAACTCACAATTAACCAGATGGTGAAGCAAGTGACATTAAAAAAAAATGATGCTATTTGTATTTTTCTGAGGACAATACAATTATGACTTGTGTTCCTTGATTAGTAAATAGTTTTCCTATAGGTAAAGTCTACTCAAGATGCCAAATTATATGCACAAAAAGCAAGGAATCAGAGCAAAGTAAATTAATTGTCTCCTCTTGATGGCTTGCTTTCAAGCTATCCCACTGGTATGTAGCAAGGGCTACATAATCACACATATTGACCAAGGTAAGCTTTTCCTGGTGAGTACTAGGAACACAGCAGGCAAATATACATTATGAATTTTCCTTTCCTAAAAGAGGCATGTTATTCTTTGCATGATAGTCCTTTTTCTTCAATGTGTTAAAACTTCCAATTAAGTTATGGGTTAAGTCTTAACTGAGGGGTATGCAGATAAAATATTAAAATAATGCCTAATAAATTATCTGATTCAGATAAAGACAAATTAATTTCTCTATTTCCATGTTCTCTCTCCTTTCCAAGGGAAAGGAGAAGGTCCCTTACCATTCCTCATTAGGAGCAAGCATGACATTTGAATAAGTAGAGCATCTTTGCAGGAGTCACCTAAGGGGTATTTCCTAAATAGTGCCATAAAGTACCCTACTAGCTCAAAAGAGTTAGGTAAGAATCCTAGAGTGCCTAAATTACTTCAAACTTTATTAGGAAGTAGGAACATAAGACTGTAAGAGCCCACACTTTTAACCTTCAACTTTATGAAGGTTCAACTCTTATACTTTACAAAATATCTGGCATTAGTAATAAGAGTGTCAGCACATCACTAGGTCAATTAGAACAAGCTTGTTTATTTTGTTGTTCACTTGTCTGAGAAACTAGCAATCACTTAGAGATTATGTGTAAACATATTTCACTCTGGTTATGTATTTATCACTTTTGTCACTACATATATTGAGGCTATTTTATTAGGTACATTATAAGTTTAGGATTGTTGTATGTTCCTGGAAAATAGTATAATATTGTTATCTAATCTGCAATAATGCATTTTGCCTTAAAGCCTACCTAGCATGACGCTAACATACACATATTTATTCGTCTTTCCTTGTACTTTCTTTTTTAAATTTATTTTTCCTTGCAGTTTCAACTTATCCTTATGTTAGACATTTTTCTTCTATGTGGCACATAGCTGTACTTTTTTTAGTCCAGTCCTATAATCAAACCCTCAAAGTTGATTTTCAAATTGTGGTCTGACCTTGTGAGGATCCCCAAGAAGATGTCTTTGTGGTAGAAGATGTCTTAGTCTTTTGGGGCTGCTATAATGAAAATATCATTGACTGGGTAGCTTAAACAACAACATTTATTTCTCACAGTTCTGGAGCTGGAAAGTCCAAGAGCAAGGCATTAGCAGATTTGTTATCTAGTGAGAGCCCACCTCCTGGTTCACAGACGAATGTATTCTTGCTGTGTCCCCAGATAGGAAGGGAGCTCTCTGGAGTCTCTTTATATAAGCACTAATCCCATTCATGTGGGTGCCATCCTCATGATCTAATCACTTCCCAAAGGTTCAACCTTCTAATATTACACTGGAAGTTAGGATTTCAACATATGAATTTTGAGGGAACAAAAACATCCAGTCCATAACTTGGGGTATGTAAAATTCTTTTCAATTAGTATTTTTCCAGGTTTATTGATATTTAATTGACATATAACATTGTATAAGTTTAAGGTTGACAATTTGATTTTATACATGTATATATTGCAAAATATTTACCACAATAGTTAGTTAACACATCCTTCATCTCACATAATTACCATTTTGTTGTTATTGTTATGGTGGTGGTGGTTGTTATGATGAGAATATTTAAGAACTAGTCTCTTAGCAACTTGCAAGTATACAGTACAATGTCATCAGCTATGATTATAACTGGTATACGTTAGATCCCCAGAACATATTCATCTTAAAACTGGAAGTTTGTATACTTTGAACAATATCTCTTCATTTCTCCCAATTCTTGGCCATTGGCAATTACTGTTATATTCTCTGCTCCTATGAGTTCTTTTTTATTTTTATTTTTTGGATTCCACATGTAAGTAATATACAGTATTTGTCTTTCTCTGATTTATTTCGCTTAGCATAATACCTTCAATTTCATCAATGCTGTCACAATGGGCAGGATTTTCTTTGGTTTTTCTCATGGCTGATTAATAATCCATTATTATATATGGAATATATGTGTATATATACACAATATACATGCACTACATTTTCTTTTTTTATTTGTCCATTGTTAGACATTTAGGATGTTTCTACGTCTTGGCTACTATAAATAATGCTGTGATAAATATGAGAGTGCAGATATGCTGCTTTCATTTTCTTCAGATAAATGTTCAGAAGTGGAATTCTTGGATGATATGGTAGTTTTATTTTTAATTTTTCAAGAAACATCGACAGTGGGGGTTTTCCATAGTGGCTATACCAATTTACATTTTCACCAATAGCCACAAACATTGCCTTTTCTCCACATCCTTGCCAGCATTTATTATATCCTGTCTTTTTGATAATAGCCATTATAACAGGCATGAGATGATATCTCATTGTGGTTTTGATTTGCATTTATCTAATGACTAGTGATGTTGAGCATCTTTTCATGTGGCTTGTTGGGTATCTGTATGTCTTCTTTGGAAAAATATCAGATCTCTTGTCTATTTTTAAATCAGATTTTTTCTTGTTTTTGTTTTGCTATTGAGTTGTGGGAGTTCCTCATATATTAGGGTTCTTAACCCTTTATCAGATAAATGGTTTCCAAATTTTTTATGGAATTTTTATTGGGAGGCTATTTCAGTTTACCAAATCCACCAATTGTCAAATTATCCTCAAAAAAATTACGTTCAATCTTCTGGCTGTATTTTTGGAAACTATTCATACTGTATAATTGGCAGGTAAGAAATAGAGATATAATTCTACGTGTCACCTTTTAAAGGTACATTCAGGAATGCCTGAATGGCTCAGGGGTTGAGTGTCTCCCTTCCGCTCAGGGCATGATCCCAGAGTCCCAGAATCAAGTCCCGCATCGGGCTCCCTGCATGGATCCTGCTTCTCCCTCTACCTGTGTCTGTGCCTCTCTCTCTGTGTGTGTCTCTCATGAATAAATAAATAAAATCTTTAAAAAATAATAGTACATTCATCTGTTTTTTTTTTTTTTTAAGATTTTTATTTATTTATTCATTCGAGACACAGAGAGGGAGAGAGAGAGGCAGAGACACAGGCAGAGGGAGAAGCAGGCTCCATGCACCAGGAGACTGATGTGGGATTCCATCCCGGGTCTCCAGGATCAGGCCCTGGGCCAAAGGCAGAGGCTCAACCACTGCGCCACCCAGGGATCCCTTCTTTTTCATTTTTAATATTACCATAATCTGATACATATTTTATATACCAATAATAATAAAATTAATAATTAGAATACTTATATATTTTGATATGTAAGATTATGAGAGTTGGCAAAAGGAATTAGAGATCTCAATACAGAAGGGAAAACACATTTAGGAAATAAGTTTTCCATAGCAACAGAGTCTTATTTATCTCATAGTGATTATTCTAAAATAGCTTATCTGAAAGCCCTGGACACTTTGAATTAATGGAAAAATTGAAAAGAATATTAAAGTCTCATTACCCTAGATAGTGATTCATGAATTAGGTTTAATAGCCTAAGTATTCTCCCATCTGCTGAGAAATATATCTAGAGAGGATTAACATTAATTTTAATAATTCCAGTTTTAAATGCAGTTTTTCACAAACAGAATTTGCAACACTCCTTTGGAAAAATCCCTAAAGTTTCATATGACTGAAATCTGCTCAGAAATATAAAAACAAAGAAATCATGAAAATAGATGGAAATATCAAAGGAACGAAAATGACTTCATAAGAAACTACATAGTTCACTGACTATTAAAGGACTGATCTTCCTGTTTGTCAATTATGATAATGCCCAGATTTTTCTTCTGATTTTTTTCTATTAACTAGTTATATTCCTGTTAATTAACAACTGGATCAAAATGTAGACAACTGAAAATTTTTTAAATCACAAAATGAGTAAAAGAAGTCCTCAGAGGGGATCTATTAAAGCCATTCAATGTACAAATGAAGAAATTGATGACAGGTGAAGTAAAATATTTATTCAATGTTGCAGTGACTTGGTGGTTTCATCCCCCATTTCAATTCCATTCACTTAGAGCAATTGTTTATTAATGTTAGTTATCATACTATTGAAGGTTTTCAGTGATACATAAGTAAGTGGGCAGGTAAACTGATAGGTAGGTAGGTAAATAGATAGGCAGACCACTAAACCCTCCCTCAAAATATTTCATTCGTGTGTGTGTGCATGGGTGTACATCTGAATGTGTATACCACTGACCCTCCAAAATTTCAGGTCTAAATAAGACTCTGAGTATCAGGTACTGTACTATAGGACCAACTAGTAACTCTCTCTAAAAAAAATTAAGTTTTATCTCTTTTTCCATCTTCATCCATCTCTATTCTTTCAATCTCTTAGTTTCTGAATTGTTTAAATTTTAATAAATTTCATTCTCAAAAATTAATAAAACTTAGAATAAAATGACCTTGTGAGAAATCCCATCTCATGGTAATTCCATCCAGACAATTGTCAAGAATTATTACACTGCCTTAAAAGAATTCTGTTTTTGCAAAATATATGACTGCCACTGACCACATTTCTCTAATAAGGAAGACAGCACCTACACTAAGAATACCACAGTTGTGCTTCAGGTTTTCGTTTTGTTTTTGTTCTAAATCTTAAAATCTTGCCTCCCTCTTAGGGCTATCATGAAAATTAAACTAGATAATGGAATCAGAGTATTTTGCTAAGAGCCTGAGGCATAGTAGGTAGTGAAAATAAATATTGCTTTACTTCACTCTCTGCTTTGTAATTGTATAATTATTTTAATTCCATAAAGGGAGAAAAAAATGTTTGGTTGAAATGTAATAAAAAGAATAAAAATAGATGAAAAAGTATATAACCCACTTCAAATTACTTTCTCTGTGCTACTCAGGGATTCAAAATGAATTGAAACATAAACATAAAAGAAAAAGAAACAAAAAAATGTCCCACCTTACTTGTCCTTATTTGGAAGAAATAAGACAAATTATGCTTAGGCTCCAGGTTTGTCACTGAAATCACAAGCTACTAGTCTATCTTTTTTAGTACCAGAAATAATCTGAGGGAGATTTAGACATTTCAAGATCACCCAGATTTTGTCAGTTTTCAGTAGCTCTATTTTAAATCAAGTATTCAGTATACGTATATTATTGAGCATCTGCCATGTACTACCCCTGGGATAATTGTTAGTGGATATAATTAATAAGAAATCGTCCTTGTCCACAGAAAACTGACAGAGCTATTTAGCTCAGTGTAGTAAATAAGTATGAGGAAAGTGAATAGGATTGGAGCATAACATATAGAGACCTCAGCCTGCTTGAAGATAGGAGAAATTAGATCTGAATCTAGTCTTACCCTACTCAAAGTAGGAATTGGTCTATTCAAGGGTTGGCTGAAAGAACATTCCATCTATAGACAGGCAGAGACAAGAAATCAGGTGTTGTGAAATGGATGGGAAAATGTGACTAGTACAAGCCTATCAGAAAATAGGAACGTCAGCCTATTATTGTGGAAACCTGCTGACATCTGATAAAGTACTGTTACCAAAAATTTACAAAAAATTTTTAAAACTTGACAATAAGAAAATGGGTAATCTGATTTTATTATTTTTTATTATTGAGAGAGAGAGCATGTACAAGCACGTGTATGCACGAAAGGGGGATGGGCAGAGGGAAAGAGAGAGAGTCCCAAGCAGACCCCACATTGAGCACAGAACCTGACATGGGACTCAGTCTAATGACCCTGAGATCATGACCTGAGCCAAATCAAGAGTCAGACACCTAACTAACTGAGCCATCCAGGAGCTCCAGTAATCTGATCTTAAAATGGGCAAAGAGTCTTAATAGACACATCACCAGAAAAAGACATAGAGGTGGCAGACAGGCACATGAAAAAGTGCTCAACATTACATGTCACTAGGGAATTGCAAATTAATACAACAAAGTACTAGTATACAACTATTAGAATGGCCAAAATCTGGAACACTGACAAAGCAAAAGGTGGAGAGGACGGAGAATAACAGGAACTCTGATTCACTACTGATGGGAATGCAAAATGGTTACAGTCACTTTGGAAGGCAATCTGGTAGTTTCTTACAAAACTAAACATACTTTCCCATACAACCCAAGATCACTCCTTGGTATTTACCGTAGCAGTTTTATTCACAACTGCCAAGACTTGGAAACAACCAAGATGCCCTTCAGTAGCTGAATGAATGAATAAATGTGGTACATCCAGACAACAGAATATTAGTCAGTACTAAAAATAAATAAGCTATCAATCCACAAAAAGACATGGAGTAACCTTAAATACATATTACTAAGTGAAAGAAGCCAGACTGAAAAAGCTTTCTTTATACTATTTGATTTCAACTATGATCTTCCAGAAAAAGCAATACTGTGAAAGCAATAAAAAGATCACTGTTTGAAAGGGATTAGGGAAGAGGGAAGGATAATAGGTAGAGCACAGAGGATTTTTAAGGCAGTGAGAATACTCTGTCTGATAGTGTATTGGTGGATACATGTCATTATACATTTGTCCAAACCCACAGAATGTGCAACACGGAGTAAACCCTAATGGAAACTATGGACTCTGGGTGATAATAGTGTGGGAGTGTACCTTTATCAGTAATGACAAGCATACGTTGGTGGAGTATGTTGATAATGTGGGAAGCTCTGCATGTATAGGTACAGGGGATATATGGGAGATTTCTGTATCTTTGTCTTAATTTTGCAATGAACCTAAAGCTGCTCTAAAATTTTGTTAATTTAATAAATAGATAAATAAATATATGTATGTATGTATACACATATCAATAGTCCTATTTCCAGGTGTTGAGACATTGGTTACTCAAATTTTTCAAATTCCCCAGATCATGTAATTCCTTTTTTGTTTTCAAAGAATGGGTATTTTGGATCGCTAACACCTTTAAAATATCTGAGATATTTTACCACAATTAATTTAACCCCCAAATGATAAGTATCTCAAATTACCTGAGTATAGATAAAAGACTAGTCAGAAACAGTTATTTTTACATTTCCATTTAAAGAAGCCTGCTCATTCTTGGAATAAAGTCAATTTCTTCAGATGAAGAAAATTAGGTTGCTATTGATATAGGTAACAAAATCGCATTCAGAACTGTGTGATCCTGAGAGAAATTTAATCCATGTCTTAGTGTTATACTGTGTATTCCAGGTTCTCTTCCTATATGTATCCATTAAATTTCCAGGAATGTGAGGGACATAATAATTGAAATTACTGTCCAATTATAAAATATAAGTATGTTTTTCCTAAGTCTGTGGTCCTGAAAATGCATATGTGAATACATTCTTCCCAAATTGAATCATATTTAAATATTCTATGAAGAAACTAACACTTAAATAACTATGATAAATTAATTTGTTGGAAGAAGATAAAATAATATATATCCTCAATATATACAATGTATATTGAGCTGTGACTAGGTTATTATAAAAATTTTCTAGGACTGGGATCCCTGGAATAAATATGAAAGGAGAAGACTGTCTTATAATTAGAACCTTAACTAAATCTACAATTAAATACATATCTTCTATATTGTCCTCTTGGCTTGAAGAAAAGCTAATTCTATAGAAAATATATCTCAATAGTTTTACTGTCACATAAACCTATTCAAATCCACCTACTTCATGTGCATCTGACTGAATACATTCTTTGTATATGACAATATTTATGTATTTAAGTCTAAGAATCACACCTGAAGAACAAATATTGGTAAATAGGAATAAAGATAACTTGAAAACCAACAAATTAACATGTCTATTTTTATTTCTGTTGTAAAAAGCAGCTATAATTTTCAATATGACTTCTATTCTTTATTTAAAGTATTGTTATGAATTTCCAGCTGTGGTAGACCAAATGTTAAGGACTAAGAAACAGGAGAAGAAAGAAACACAGGAGGGGAGTCTAGCATTTTCCATTGTAGTGTCTCCTGATTCTCTTAAAGGTGATTAGAAGCTGAGCAGTGCTTTTGACAGCCTTGGGGCCATAGCAGACAGTGTAAGAATTCAGAATAGTGGCTTCTTGGAAGGAAGGAGGGAGTAAGGATTGAGAAAGGACAATGATCTTTCCTTTTTCCTTAGTGGTCGTTATACAGGTGTTACTTTGCCCTAACTCATCAAGCTGCACATTAGTATTTTGTGCACTTCTCTCTATGTGTGTTGTACTTCAAAGTAGACAAGTAAAAACTTACCATGATAAGAAATGTCAACTCATGCTTACACCCTTAAATTCACTTCAGTAAACACATTGAGCATCTTCTCATGCCAGCCATGATGCTAAGTGTTAGCCTCACAACTCTAAATAGAAGACAAATACCATATGATTTTATTCATGTGTTGAATTTAAGAAAAAAAAAAACAAACAACATGGGAGAGGGAGAGGAAAACCAAGAAACAGACTTTTATCCATAGAGAACAAAATGATGGTTACCAGAGGGGAGATGCCCAGCAGGATGGGTTAAATAGGTGATGGGGATTGAGAAGTGCACTTCTGATAAGCACTGGGTGTTGTTTCTAAGTGTTGAATCACTAAATTCTACACCTGAAACCAGTATTGTACTGTTAACTAACTGGAATTTAAGGAAAAATTTTGTAAAAAGGCCATAATTTTTTAAAAATAAACTTATGTGTAGAAACAAGAACAAAAACAAAAAGAGAGAGACACGTCCCTAATTTCATCAAGCTGACAATCTAGGAAAAATATGGCATTAAGAAATGCCATAATAGGAAAATTCAAGACTTTAGCACTTACATTGAAAGCCGCTAATTTAATAAAGAAATCATGTCAGTTTGGAATGGTAAGTTCTAAAGCCTAAGTTATAAATTTATAAATTTAATATTTTGTTTTCCGTGGTCATGTTTTTGCTGTGATTTTTAAAAATATTTTATTTATTTATTTGAGAGAAACAGAGAGTATGAGTAAAAGGAGGGTTAGAGAGAGAGAGTTAGAGGGAGAAGCAGACTCTCCGTTGAGTGGGGAACCTGACGGAAGGCTCAAGCCCAGGACCCTGAGATCATGACCTCAGCCAAAGTCAGACCCTTAACGAACTGAGTCACCCAGCCCCTTTGCTGTGATTTTTAAAACATATTTACTACAAATTCCTTGAGCTAAGAGGTTATGTTTTATTCATCTTTCAATCCACTGTTCACTGCACAAGGTCCAGCTAAGAGACTTAAGTAAATAGATTGGATGAAGGAAAAAAATCAAGATATATAGAATGTCTTCTTTAATGTATCTGGTTGTGTGATTCTTTCTTTATAAATATAAGCCAATTCAAGGCAAGAGACTTTATTTTTTACATTTTCTTGAAGAAATTAAATGTCATGCATAAATTTAGTGCTTAATAATTCTTTCATGATTATTAAATATCCATTGTTCAACTTTTAATTTTTAATCTTAGAGGGGCTCATGGCAATCAAACAATTACTAACCCTTCAGCTCTTCAAGGATTTATAATTTAGTACAAGTTTTTAACTTCATAGATGAGGTAAATTAAGCCCCAAGAACTTGTAAAGTAAGGCATAATACTTAGCTCTCACTTGCAAATTCTCTCTTATACTCAAAAATAAACATATGAGATCACTTTCTATGTCTCCAAATGTACTTTACTGGTGATTGTTTAATTCATAAAAGGAAAACATTTCATATTCAGTGTAAGAAAAACAATGTGATTGCTACAAACAGGAAGCAAAAAGAAAATGAGATATACTTAATTTTTATGTGAAAAAAATCTACAAGTGTGTGTATTTAATACTAACAAATGGTTTTGACAGACTCAATGGTATTTTCTGGGAATAGGCAATTGCAAGTGTTTTTACAAAAAAATTGTCTTATAGGGATCTCTGGGTGACTCGGCGGCTTGGCACCTGCCTTTGGCCCAGGGTGTGATCCTGGAGACCTGGGATCAGGTCCCACGTTGGGGTCCCTGCATGGAGCCTCCTTATCCCTCTGCTTGTATCTCTGCCTCTCTCTCTCTCTGTCTATCTTGAATAAATAAATAAAATCTTTTTAAAAATTGTCTTATAAAATTTGGAAAACAATCTATATTCACAGTCATGTTTTATCTGCAATGAAGGAACTTACAGTCTACCTAACCACAGATTTCATATTTGTTGTTATTTTAATGATTGCACCACTAGTTTGAAAAGATTCAGCTAGAGAATTGAGTCTCTACCTTGAACTATGTTACATTGAGAAGGAAAAGTCAAATTGACCAGCAAATACATTAAATTAGACTCTTGGGATATGTGACCACTTTCTAAAAGAAAAACCACATTACATTCACAAAGCAGAGGAAGGCTTTCACTTAGAACGCTTTCTCACAAGATAGAGCAGAGAACTGACAGTGAGGGCCTCTGGAGACCATCACACTAATTAATCTCTCTGGTATCCAAGGGTTTATTATCTCCACTGGGGCCTATTCGTAGGTGGAAAATAATCCTGAAGGCAGATTCATTTCTAAGTTGTTATGCTAAACAATGAAACTAGTCATGATCCAATATATCATTTACCCTTACTAAGGAACTACTTAAGAGATTTGAGATAAATCTTCTATATTTAAATATAGAAGATTTAAAAATTAATGTCATTTAATGAACCATGGGTTTAATTATGAGCATATGAAAGAAAAGTATTTGATTATTAAAAGATTATCTAAAATCACAGATTATACTTCTTGGGCACTTGATGTTTTTGATCAAATTCAGTTAATAAAAACTGAATAATGAATCATTTAATAGGAAAATTCTTGCACCAAAGAGATAATCTTCCTAGGTTCAAATGTTTCTTAGGGTTAAAGGTTGATTTAGAAAGAGATGAATGTTTCATGAAGACAAAACGGATAATACACTCAGAGAAAAATCTTGCTTTGCCAAAGCATTTTATAACCTAATTTTGAAATTAGAATGGAAATCAGCATATGGAATATTTTCATTATCATACAGTTACAACAAAGTTTCTATCTATTCTCTTGTGCACTGTATTAGCTCCTGGGTTTTCTCAATTCACATTTCACAATACTCTTCCACACATGACTATTTTTGGTATTTTATACTTAGAAAAATATGTTAGCTTCTTATTTTTCAGAGATAATATCCAGAGGGAGTTAAAGCAACTAAAAACTTCATAATCAAAATCCTTACCCTATGACATAACTGAAACAGTATTTCTTGGAGTTATATTCTGGCACTAAATAATAATTAAGGAGAATAAACAAATGCTAGTAAGAGCCCTGGATGTCATTAGCAACAGAAAGGGCTATTTGTAATACTGTCTCAGAGCTTTGCTACTTTAAAGATAACAAGCCATCCAACCTTTTGGGGAAACTCTCAAAAGAGAAGGAGTATTGCATGGAAATAGCAAAAGTGAGCAAAAATAATGCTCCCACTCCTGGCCACTATGGCATGTGAGGGGAGACAAACAATGTTCCAGTCAAGGCAAAAATAAAACAAAGAAGCCGAGATAACTTTTTTTTTTTTTTAAGATTTTATTTATTTATTCATGAGAGAGGCAGAGACGCAGGCAGAAGAAGAAGCAGGCTCCATGCAGGGAGCCCAATGTGGGACTTGATCCCGGGATTCCAGGATCACGCCCTGAGCCAAAGGCTCAGCTTAACCGCTGAGCCACCCAGGCGTCCCCAAGATAACATTTTAAATATTGTTGAGGATATTGGGAGAGACTTGTTACCTTAGCAAATGAATTCCCTGAGACACAGTGAAGAAATTGTGAAAGGCAAGATGAAGTAGAGGGATAAATAAGAGATAAACAAACATACAGGAAAGATGACCGCATCACTGGACGATGCTACTATAGAGTTAAGGAGGGCAGTAATTACAGTAGGGTTTTGTCTAATGAGAATAACAAAAAGTGGAATTATCCTATGAAGATCTTTCTTTCTTTCTTTCTTTCTTTCTTTCTTTCTTTCTTTCTTTCTTTCTTTCTTTCTTTCTTTCTTTCTCTTTCTTTCTTTCTTTCTTTCTTTCTTTCTTTCTTTCTTTTCTTTTTCAAGGCTCTTTCTACTCACAATCACTTAATTTTTACATCCAAAAAAAAAAAAAACAAACAAACAAAAATTTTACATCCACTTCATTCCTGATTCTTTTTCCACATTCCACTGATATTGCTAATGCTAAGTTCACCATTGACTTTGACATTGCCAAATCAGTGAAATTTTTCTTCCAAATGTTCTAACCTTAAGCATGTTTGACCACTCTGACTTTTTCCTTCTTTTCCCAGCACCACACACTCATGCATTTTTTCTTATTTCACTGGCTTCTTTTTCTACCTCTTTTTTTTAATCTTCTCCTCTTACCCTAATATAATATTTCCTTCTCTTTCTCTATCATCTACTGAGGTAATACCAGCCAATTTCATGACTTAACACCATTGTTTCATGATGATCTCCAAATTTATATCTCCAGTCTAGACTTTTCCTCTGAGTTTGAGTTACATTTATCCAACAGTTTACTTCACCTACTTAGATGTCTAATAAGCATTTCAAAATTAATGTGACTCTCGAATTCCTTCCTCTTCTATCCTCCTCTATCATCACAATACTGTCAGCAGAATAAACAATTGAAGGAAAAACTACTAAGTTTAAAGATTATAATACTGTGTTTCTTCTTCTACTTTAAAATTCCTATTTCCAGCAGTGCCTTTCCAGTTGCACATGGTCTGCTAACAAAAATGTAACTATTACTGTTGCTTGATATCTTTTTAGTCATTATCTTTCTCTTTCCCTTTCCCGCCTCTGTTTCACAGTAAAGATCTATGAAATCAGTGACTTTGTTATTTTTGCCATAAGTTGCCATGAGAAAATAAATTATCAATAGGTTTTTGCTCCAATACTCTTATTATTTATCAAATGTGGGAAGTTTAATTTTTTAAATTAATTTATTTTTTATTGGAGTTCAATTTGCCAACATATAGCATAACATCCAGTGCTCATCCCACCAAGTGCCCCCCTCAGTGCCCATCACCCAGTCACCCAAACCCCTGCTTACCTCCCCTTCCACTACCCCTTGTTCATTTCCCAGAGTTACATGTCTGTCATGCTTTGTCAACCTCACTGATATTTTCACTCATTTTCTCTCCTTTCCTCTTTATTCTCTTTCACTATTTTTTATATTCCCCAAATGAATGAGACCATATAATGTTTCTCCTTTTCTGATTGACTTATTTCACTCAGCACAATACCCTCCAGGTCCCTCCACGTCGAAGCAAAAGGTGGATATTTGTCGTTTCTAATGGCTGAGTAATATTCCATTGTATACATAAACCACATCTTCTTTATCCATTCATCTTTCGATGGACACTGAGGCTCCTTCCACAGTTTGGCTCTTGTGGACATTGCTGCTAGAAACATCGGGGTGCAGGTGTTCCAGCATTTCACTGCATCTGTATCTTTGGGGTAAATGCCCAGCAGTACAATTGCTGGGTCTAGGGCAGATCTATTTTTAACTCTTTGAGGAACCTCCACAGTTTTCCAGAGTGGCTGCACCAGTTCACATTCCCACCAACAATGCAAGAGGGTTCCCTTTTCTCCGCATCCTCCCCAATATTTGTGGTTTCCTGCCTTGTTAATTTTCACCATTCTCACTGGTGTGAGGTGGGATCTCATTGTGGTTTTGATTTGTATTTCCTTGATGGCCAGTGATGCAGAGCATTTTCTCATGTGATTGTTGGCCATGTCTATGTCTTCCTCTGTGAGATTTCTGTTTATA